>JAYESA010000006.1:145940885-146140885 GCA_036927795.1 Iris macrosiphon | reverse complement strand
TGATTTCAGATAGACTGTATGATTATCAGGTCGTATCTTAAATTTGTTCTTAAAGTATCATCTCAAGACTTATCTATTTCTGTTATTCCAGGACTTTGTTCCATCGCTTCTTTTTCTTTACTAGTAGTAAAGATACCTTCAATCCTTAATCCAATTCCTTTTTAAGCTTCTTTTCCTTGAGGATTCCTTGTTAGTATGATAATTAGTGACTTGCAATTTTGTCTGTCTTGTATTAGTGTTGACTGTGTGTGACTTGTTAGTTTTAAGTATTTCTTAGTTGGACATGCGAGTAGTAGGCATTAATCTAGAGATACCCATAGCATAGTACCTTGTAGCAATAATTCTATGATAGGTGTTATTATAGTTAATATTGGTATTATAAGTAGGAGGAGTAAAGAGTATCAGTGACGGTTCTAAGAGTAAGTATCAGAGTCAGCATGCCAGTCCTGGATAGTCATGAATTTATGTAGCTGATTGATCCATGTAAACAATTAAGTATCGAGGAAATTATGTTAAAAATTAATGGAGCATGATATTCAATTTAATGGTTGATACTTGGGTGTATCAAGAGTAAAAGAAATGTATATGCATAAAGGGTATTAATGAGTGTGATATGGGTTGAGAAATATCAAGATTGATCATGAAAGGTATAAAGTATATCACAGATTAGTATATCAATCTGTAAAAGATTAAGGGGAAAATACGTATACACCAATCGAGATATGGGACCATATGCCGTCTTTGAAAGTAAAGTAAAACAGGTGTATTATAAAAGGTGCAAGTGATCATGGGTTCTAATAAGTGTGATGAGGTAATATAATGATGAAGTTAGAGTTACTATACCAAGAGTGCTAATGTTTCTATATCGAGAATTAGTTGAGCAATGTGCTAGTAACAGTAAGTACCTCGTGTGATAATATTAGATTGTTCTCAAAATTAAAATGACTTGAACCTCTCAATCTAATCTTACTTGATCACAATCTAAAAAAAATTTATCTCAAGTTGACAATACAATTTCTACCCAACTTAGAATTTATCCATCTATCACATAAGGCTATATATTTAAGAAAACTTCCTCAAATTATTTAATCATGCTATTCAATTCCTCAAAAGTTTTAACACATAAATTATATCATATATGATATGCCCTTAATCAATTATAAAAGATAGTCACCAAGTCATGTAATTGGTCTAGGGGGTATATCTAGTACTCTCTGTGTATCAAACTTATACCAAGCATGAGCGTTCGTCTTTCCGAAATAGGGAAAGACGGAAAACAATAATAAAGAATTCAAGGTGGAGGTGATATAATACAAGTATGGGGATCAAGGTGTTTAAAAAATTCAAATAGGAATTGTCAAGGCAGTTGTGGATTGAAATCATATTTGGTAAATTCTTATTCGCATGCTCGTATCAGTACAGTTATGCAACCGATACAATATGCTCAGACATGTTTAGAGGCAAGGATATTCGTCTACTAGTCAACTATATATCTTAATCCACGTAAAGTAGTCATGCGAAGAGCGAACCAAGTGTACTACGGTTGTCCAGACCGTAATACACTGATTCTGATTAGACAATTGTATCATTGTGTGGTTGATCAGGCCCCAATAACACATATGACAAGCTTGATAAAAGAATAAGCTTGCAAAACTAGGCTATAATAGCAGCGTAGGTCGAGGTAGTTCAGAAAATATAAGTACGCTGAATTATGATGAGAGAAGTTACAAAATAATTCAAGTTTACCAAGAAGATGAGACTCATCCGTTGTTGTGCCTCTACAGTTGCCATACTAACTCTTTGTCTAAGTCTCTAGTCGACCAAATGGGGGTATGAGCCTCTAAGTTCTATAGTCTGGATAAACACTATCGTCTTATGCAAATCTATAGTTGGTGTCATTCAATTACACTTCATTAATCAGTCAAAAGGACTTTGTGATACTAGGTTGTGGGGCATACTACCCAACGCAAAAGAATTAACTAATACTGTAACTGTCTTAAGGATAAAGTAGAAACTTCTGTTAGGGTTTACGAGAAAAGGTCTTGGTACTTATTAGGGTATCCTTTCGCATTATATAGGTAATGGTCATCTTAAGTCTTAATCATAGTGATTATAGAACAAATGTGTCAATTGTAAGTATGGAAAAGTTACTGGCCTTCAAGAGGGAAGGGGATATAACTTGTATCGAGGTGTGTTTACAATTTACGTGATTCAAAACTAAAGGATAATCATCAAGTCACAATATAAAAGAATAACTCAAACCATCAAGCTCTAACTACTAAGCATAAAATTTCAAGCTTCAAGATTAACAACTAGCAAACTATATATCTTAACATAAAAGAAAATCACTTGGCCTCCAATCAGAAGGGTTAGGTGGTACGAATTGAAAGAAGAAGGAAAATTTTTAGTTGTCACCCAATTAGCGAGCGCTAAGGTTTCAGAGAAACAAGATATGAATTTAAAATAGAGAGACTCTTGATAATATCATGGTTCTCTAAGGAAAAGGTGGGATGCTAATCTCTGTGTTCGAAGTATGATCAAGGAAAAAGTTATATTCATTCCTCTTGGCTTCCTAATGTACTGTTTGCTAATACCAAGAATTTAAATTTATAGTTCGTTAATACTATCTCACTATAAAAGTTATGTTTAGTCCAAATATTCAACCTTGGATTTCTATTGGTTCCTCAATACTAGGGTCAAACAATATGGCCAAATTTCTAACTAACCCTAGTAGTTTCTATACTACTCTCAATTCATCCCTAATTATCAAGGAATAATGGTCAATCAATCTACATGTAAGGGTCGCTAGGGTTCATTAGGTATTCTAAACTTAGTGATGTGTTAATATTCTGGTTGTATTCTCAGTAGGAATGTTACCCTAATTATCATCATAACAACAAGGATTACTATATTCTAGGAGAGGCTATTGTGTTTGATGATAAACGAAAGAAATAAAACTAGGTTTATACGAAATCCTTTCTTTGGTTTACAAACAAGAAGTACAATTAATCCTGTACGAGGATGTTAAGTACAAAATTTAATCTGGATAAATATTGCTATAGGAGTCTGATCTGCGGTCGATCACTTTGTACCTTGGACCACACGATGATGAAGAAGTGCTGTAGAAGAAGGAGAAGCTTCAAAGGTTGCAGGAGGGAGTGGATACTCGATGCCAAAAATTGTCGATCACTACTCTCTGTCTGTGCTCTTCTCTCTTTGATTTTTTTTACTCTTCGACCCCTTTTCGACCTCTTTTCGACCTCTTTTCCACCCTGGACCTCCGTGGACGGAGGTCTCTATTTATAGAGTTTAGTGACAGTAACCGTCCAGTCGGCGTAGAAGCCGAACAGTGGAGAGTGTGGCACTTTTTACGCGACGGTTATAATAACTGCCACCCACGTATAAATGATCTTCTGAATCCACGTGTGACGCGTGTCCCATTATGAGGTAACGCGTATAATTGCTACGAAGATCACGGCATGCAAACCACGTAGGTAACTGTCCCTCGCGTAGAAAAGATTAGCATAGAAGCCAATGACTGTCACCATGGCGTAGAAGTCAAATAGTTATCAAGTTGGCATAGAAGCCAAGTAGGCGTAGAAGCCCCGTAGGCGTAGAAGCCTGATGCTGTATGGATAGGTAGCTAGCGTACGGACAGCCGGCTATCCTTGCTTAACTGAGGTCTTGAGCGTATTCTGGACCAAATAGCCTTATCATGCACCAATGCAAATATAGCCTGAGTTGGCGTATTCCGAGGAGATAGCATACGGTGTACTCCTATAGTTGAAAATAGCCAGGTCGGCATATTTCAAGGAGATAGCATACAGCGTGCTCCTATACCTGAAAATAGCCTGATGGCGTAATATGCAGAGGTGATGATGTGGACGTATTAGCCGTAATTATGGCTCACCCAGTCTTTGAAAGTAGAACCAAATCTCGTGCATTAAATACAGAGATCTGCCCCCATCACACGCATTAACTGCAGAGACGTGCCTCGAGCTCTGTACGAAGAGCAGCTTTTGACGTGGCGGTCCGTTTCGTCTCCTACTGAGCGTAAAAGCTCACATCTGCCTGTATAAAACTAGGCAGCGTATTCCCTTGAATGCATAAAAGCAATTTATATCAAGGAAATGTCACTAAACGACGGTCTGGGTCTCTGTGCCAAACTATCATTACAGCCGTCGTCTGGATAGTCGTGCAGTACTCTTTGTCAGGAGTCAGGTTCACCGTATGATCTGACAGGTTCGTTCGAGGAATACGAAGAGTTCCCCGTACAACTTCCCACTGCGTTAAAAGCGAGCAGGTTTAACGCCAAAGTGGCGATGTAACAACCTTTTTACGCTGAAGCAGCCTGGAAATACTGTATTATGCGGGTTATTCTGGAGCTATATTTTACGCTATACTAGCGATGAAGCTCTGCTGTACGCCAATGGCTCTGAAGTCATATCTTACGCCACACAGTACTGAAACTCTGCTTTACGCGGGTTTTATGCAGACTGCGTATAATTCTGCAGCGTATTTTTTATGCTTCTACAAGACCCCCTTCAAAGTTTTTAAATTCCTCGTAATTTGAAACACTTTGAATGAAGCATGAAACGGTCAAGTCTGACTCGTTCCTCGAGGCTGATTTCTCGGCAGATTTTTAGGGATTTGTTGGGATTCGGTGTGTTCTCCCTTGCCTATATAAAGGCTGATAAGTTAACCTGTTCTTCCCACAATTCCTTCACCATAAAGAGATGGTTGCCGAGGTTCGTCTTGCTGACTTGAGGAAGAAGAAGATCATGTTCTTCCAGCATGTAGGGAGCCGAAAAAGAAGGCGTCTTCGAGCAAATGTCCTCTGTAATGATGGATCATGGAAGGCTATCATAGCTTCCTTTGCTCGGGATGATCAGCAATTTTATATGGCGATTCGTCCAGGAGAGAGGAAGGGTCTCATTCGACCACACAACTTACAAGCTGTATTTTCTCCCGTTATGGCGCTGGCCGAAGATAGGCAGTTTGGCCCTGTCTTCCAGTATTGAGTTGGGTCTGAACCCCCAACTCAATTCTAGGGCATGCCTACCATGGCGTATGGAGGATGGGCTCTTGAATAATTTAGACAAGCCCAGTTGTGTATCCTCCCGCCATTGATTATTTTCTTGTTAATCGGCCGCGGAAGCCGATTAACTGCTGTAGAAGACTGAAAAAGATCTCCACCGGTATGAGAACCTGACAGAACAGATTCCCGGTGTGATCTTACATGAAAATGAGAAACCCTTTGTAGAAGAAAGGATTTCCATCGTATGTAATCATGAAGATGAAAAACCCTTTGTAGACTGGATTTCTATCATATGTAATCATGATTAATAAAATTGTCTTCTTTTACGCATATGATGATTTGCCATATTTTGATGTGATGAAGTCTGAATAGTGTGCAACTTCGACACGTCTGATATATTTTTTACGCTGACTCTGATAAAAAGAGTATCTGATCTCATCCTGTCTTTTACGCGTAGCCGAAGACACGTAGAAAGCCCCTTAGCATTTAAGTTGAGAAATCCAAACTGTTATGCTGTCTTGAACGAGGAGTCGCGTAGAGTTCTGAACTGTCACTTTACTGATAAGAAGAGTTCAGACCATCATCTTCAAGAATGATTTCCCGAAAATCCCTTAAAATAGGGCGAGAAATGCCTGTTAAAACAGGCCATGCTTGAACTTTTTGAGAAAGGATTCTGACTGGACTTGGGACGAACTTCCAATCGACCCAAAAGGAAGAGTTATTTTCAATGCTGAACTCTGTATGTTTTGGGCATTTGGAATGTTTTGTGGCCAAGAAGGAGCATCTTCTGCATAAACCCTTGTAATTGGCCGTCTTGAGAATTGTTTGGATATACGCATACTCTGGCATGCGTATTTTAAGATATGCGAAAAGTCATAGATCTTAGTGTAGATTTGTAACTTTTGAGCGTAAAATCATAGGTTTGTAGCCTCTCGAGCGTAAAATAGCTTCTAAGCGTGAAGTCATAGATTTATAGCTTCTGAGCATGAAGTCGTAGATTTGTAGCCTCTCGAGCATAAAAGCTACCGAGCGTAAAAGCATCCGGACGTAAAACCATAGACTTATAGCCTCTGAGCGTAAAACCGTAGTTTTGTAGCCTCCAAGCGTAAAAAGCTTCTTTAGCGTAAAACCGTAAATCTGCTCTGCGCGAAAATTTTGAATCCGCCGACTGTCCGTCCTCCCTAAATGATAGGCTGACGTGGTCCCAAATCATAACGGAATATTAAATATTGGATTTGGTTAGGAATTTGAGGAGTCATCCAAACTCTATAAATACCCCAAGGCATACAGAGGAGAAATTCTTCATCTGTCTTTTGCAAAAAAAATCCGTTGTTCCCTTGAGAGCTCTTCTTCGTCTCTTCTTTTGAGGACTCTAAGTTTTAGCCATGGCACCGAAACAACCTTCAACCGCTAAGGGGAAGAAAGCTGCCTCTTCTTCTCGCTTCTCTGCTCAAGCATTAGCGACTCTGAGCGAACCTCACTCTGAACAAAGTGTCCTACCATCAAGCTGTGCACCAGGCGTCATAGGTAAAGCTTTTGGGACAACAAAAATGAAGAAAACCCTTCGCACACGTTGTACGTGAACGCGCTAGGTCATCTTCTGTGCTGAAAGCGTCTTCGAGGAAGATGATGCACAGGGATGTTTTATCATTTACGCCCACATTCCTAATGTGTCAGCGTAAAAACTCCATATTTTCGCAGTCGGGCGTAAAAGCTTTGACTGTCAAAATTTGGCGTATACTACAAATTTTGAGTGTTACGCTCTGGATGAAAATTTCGGCATAACAACTCAACTTTTGGCAGTCTGGCGTAAAAACATGGACTGTCAGATTTTTGTGTATATTGCCAATCTTGAATTTTATGCCTCGGAAATAGATTCCAGCGTAAAAACTCAAGTTTTTACAATCTTGGCGTAAGAGCACAGACTGTTGATCTTTGGCATGAGCCGCAAGACTGTAGTGTCTAGTGTAGAAACTGACTTGTTCTTGCTTGCTTTTTGTAGTGGACTTGCAGATACCCCTGTTGGCTGAGGTAATGGGTTCTGCTGCTGGGAAGCTGAACTCTAATTACCTGGAGGATCTGTCCCATGTGACGTTCCCTATTTCTGCAACCCAGTATCCTGAAGGAAGGGGAATTCTGATATCGTCTCAAGGAGAACGAATATTGTTGAGTATGATCAACGGGGAGCCCCTGACGTATCTTGATGGGGACAAATATGTAAAACCAGCTTTTCTATTCGGGGATATGATTGATAAACAATCCCAGACGAAGCCCAAGAAGAAAAACTGGGTTTTTACTGCTGAGGGTATGGTCATGTACCTGTCCAGGATGCTGAGAGATTACCCTATCTCGGCATTCTTCCATGCCACGCATCCCAAGAAGATGTCGTAGACCCTGACCCCTAATCTTCACGGCCACCCAGGGAAGATATTTTATCAGAAGAGATCAGGCCAAGGATTATTTATGAGCCGCCCTTCAGGCCCTGTCGTGCCTTTCAGGGGATTACTGCCGGGCAGCGTCCCGAGTAAGGACACTTCACTGCTCCAGCCAGTCCAATTATCGACTTTTTGCAATGACTTCATAGGGCATGGGGGAGTATACCCCAAGGTTAGTCCTCGGACCAACGGGTGGCTTACCCCTGGAAATCTTCGATGGGCTCGTTTAGCTGCCTGGGCCCTGAAGCATTTTCAGACGGAGCTGGAGAGCATTGGTCTGTTCGCGGCAGTGAATGCTACCAGCGTTGGGTTGCCTCCCAACCCCAACCTGTTTTTGGCTTTGATGGAGCGGTATATCTCGCTCACTGGGACTTTCGCCACTCTTCTAGGGGAGTTGGAATTGGCCCTTCACGAGATGGCAGAGATTTCAAGACTGCCAATGGGGGATACTCCTTATGAAGAGTATGTTCCCATAAACAGAGAGCTGAGGGATACAAACCCTCGGGTAGTGGCAGTATACCAGGAGCTAATGAGCCATTATCTAGCGTGCACCACCTTCTATAATGAGCCCTCTGATTTGGCTCATACCAACAAATGGGCGTCATATCTCTTCTTTTATCAGGCCAGAGATGCTAAGCCAGATAAAGTTGTGGATAGCAGGGATAAGCCTTTGAGCCTTCTGAGCGTGCTTAATGCTAAAATAGTTGATGATCTTATTGAAGACGCTGGGGCTTCAGATCAAGTTTTCGATGAGGAGATAGGGAGTTATCCTGCAGGCACTAAAGCCTACAGTTATATGAGGCATTACCGCAGGCCTTTATCAAGGGAAGCTCAACTGGCTGGCTTCCTCTTTGTATGGCTACGCCGATTGGTAGTACCTGGCATCGCATCTGCGGATCATATTCATCGTAATACCTTATGGCCTGCAATGCATTTGGTGTTTGGAGCAAGACTGGGCCTGCTCCCTGCCATGGTATGCCGGATATAAGCTGGCCTGAGGGCCATTACTGATGGGTTGCTTGCTGATGAAACACGGCGTGAAAGCTTCCCCAGGGTAGAGTTACCATTCCTGTATCTGATGGGATGGTTAATTCTTCATAACCCCAGGGTGATGTCTCTCGGCTCTGCCAGTAGTTTGGGAAATAATTTCTTGTTGAATTACAAGAATTCTACTTGGAATGTGACGACCGTCGTAGACTGTCGGCGAGCATTAAATTTTGCTCATAGCTGGAAGCTCTTCTGTACCGTCCCCACTGTACATATCAATCAACATGGGACGAGACTTCAAGATTCATGTGACGGGAAGACAGTTCTTTCTTCTGAAGCTTTTTATTGGTTGGTCTGCATTAGACCTTCCCATTTACTGTACAGAAGTGAGGACCACTGCTTCTTGGAGCCGTATCTGCCTAGCCGATTCGCCAGGCAATTTGGGTACGACCAATTACATGTGGAAAATGCCATCACAAGCTTCAAGTCCAGAGGTGGACTCATTGATGGAGCCAGAGGGTGGTGGTACTTCATAATGGGTTGTACTAGAGCAACCTTTACTGTGCCCGTGACTTCTCTCACCATGGAGTTGCGCATCCTCCATTCGTATGCCCAATTTTATGTGGCCATAAATACCTTCAATCACGATTTTGATATGCGTGAAAGTTTTAGGATGCTCTCTCATAAATCTACTGGAAGAGAGGAGGTCCCATCAGTCTCCTCTGACGAAGGTGAAGACTCTGTCGATACAGATGAGTTTTTGTTGACAGTACCGAGAGGTGTAATACCTCCGCCTGTAGAGCCTCTTGTTATCCCCAGTAAGCGAATGGCTCCTATTCTGAAAGAGACTTCCCCTCGCAAGAAAAAGAAGACTGTTAGTGGTCCTATCAGGACTTCCAGCCATGAGGCTCCTAGGAGTGAACCTGTTGTTTCCCCTGTTGGGGATGATTTTTTGACTAGAAGTCCTTCGCCTATTAGAGAGGGAACCTCCACAGTTCCGACTGGCAGCGCCGAAGATTCTTTGCTCGAGACTGCTGTCGCTGCTACCGCTTTAGGTAGTGCCATGAGATCGCCTTCAAGGTCGAGCAAAATAAGATTGCGTATACCTTTATCCAGACCAGTAACGGGAGAAACCCCTGCCGCGTCTGTAAGTATATCCAGCGAGATTCCACCCGATGAGCCTCTAGTGGATCTTGGTGAAGACCTGGAAGAATACCTGCCAGTGTCATTTGGCACACCCTCTTCTCCAGGTATGACAGCTCGTTTAGCATCATTAAAAAATGATTTAGCTGTACTGGCTGCGGACGCGACATATATACCATCGACTATGGGTAAATGTCGTCTTTACCCCTCTTTTAGGATATTAACGTCAGGTTGATATTAACTTTCCTTTTGCCTTTTTTTCATGGTAAGACATCTACGGGGAGGGCAGCATCGATACAACTTTTGGCTCTGTTGCAGCTCCTGCCGATGAAACGGCGGTACTCGACTTTGAAGAGACAACATTTTTGGGTGCTGGCTCTCCTAATACAGTCCCGATATCTTCAGAGGAGGATGAGCCTGTCATCACGACTATGCCTCCTTTGAGTACGTCAGCCACTTCGATCGTTGTTGGTGCCTCTACTTTTGTCGTGCCATCTGCTGAAGCGACGACTGTGACGACACCATCTACAGTCGTTCCTGGAAGGGGATTCGCCGATATTGCAGCCACTCCCAGCGTCCATTCGGATTTTGCCATGATAGTTGATCAGTATACTAGTATTTTCTATATCACTTTGAAAATGCTGATATCAATGGTGCTGGAGAAGAATCTAGGCTTAGAGGCTCTGAGGAGGTCCTCCCAGTTTGCGATAGCGTCGATCAGAGATTTCAACGACGCTGGGAGAGCTGACGCACTGGAGCAAATAGTTAATGGTTTAGAACAACCCATTAACAATTATTTGCAACTATCCCATGGCAGCATTGATGACCTGATTCAGGCTGAATATGAATTCTTGACTGCGAGGCTTGTTGGGGAGATAGAAACTCTGAGCAAATCTATCGAGGCTCAGCAGCAATAGATGAATGAAGAGCGTACCGTATTGGGGTATGTCATTCCCCAGCTGGCTAAGTGCGAGGACGAACATAAGGAATAGGCAGCGAGGGTCCGCAAATTGAAAGATGAACTCGCTCAGGCAGAGGAGAGGGCTCTTGCCTCATCGGCAGCTAGAGATGTGTTGAAAGACCGAATGAAAGTGACTCAGCAGAACCTGGCACGTGTGGGTATCATCCACTCAAATTTTGTACGTGCTCGGTCTGAAATGTCTGCCTTGAACAATGAGGAGGCAAGGTTGGAGCGGGCTCGCACTACAGTTTTGAGCTTGAGGAATGAGAGAATGGCTTCTCTGGCGCAGCGGATTCGCGACTTGACTGCTCCTCCCCAGTGATGTACCTTTTGCTTTTACATGTAATTTTGCTACTCCCAGAAATAATAAAGAGACTTTATCTGACTTTGGTGGACCCATCACTTTAGAATATGATAGGCTAAGATGAGAGTGATATCAGAGGTATCATTAACATGACATACTTTCGTTAAGGTTTTGCTGAATGTAAATCTATTCAGAGGTAATATGAACCGGATAGAATATAATCCAACTAAATTTGTATACCAAACACTATCAGAGGTAATATGAACATGATAGATTTACAAATTAGTTAAGTATATCCATTAAGAGGTCATATGAATCTGATAGAATATGATCCAGCTAACCTTTGTGCATGGTATCGTCAGAATAAGATCTTCATCATACTCCGTTAAACGAAGGAGATCAAGTATATTACTTCTTCGGGATTTTGCAGTTGATAGTAGCCAAGAATTTTTATTAGACTTGGCTAATCTGTAAGTGCCATTTGCAATCATATAAGGGCCCTCCCATTTCTTTATGATTGTTTGTACGAACTTCGGATATTGTACTAGGGATAATATGGACGTAGTACGATACCGTATTTGTTGAGGACATCCCACTGGAGGATTTTTTGTGGACCCATTACTTTTTGCGTACTAGAGTGCAAGTAATAGGTTTGAGACAAGTCCTGCCAGAGGTAATATAGATAAAATACGACTCTGTGGGGATGAAATAGGGACTGACTCTTTCTTCGTTGTGAAAATGAGGATAGTTCAGAGGTAATATGGACATGAACATTTCGTTTTTCATTGCGGGCATTCCACAGGGAAATTTTTATGGACCTATTACTTCTTGTGCACGAGAGTGCAAGTAATAAGTTTAGGACAAGCCCTGCCAGAGGTAATATGGACATGGCAGTTTTTATGGACCTAACACCATTGGTGTACTTAGAGTTAAGTACGGATGCTAAGTTGAGATAACAACCGATATCAGAGGTAATATGGACATGATGATCGATAGCCAAAAACTCGGAAGGTTTGCTCAGAGGTAATATGAACATGACAAACTTTTGAGTTGTGACTCCACTGGGGATGGAGATATACATCTACTCAGAGATAAATATGGACATGGCAGTTTTTATGGACCTAACATCACTGGTGTACTTAGAGTTAAGTACGGATGCTAAGTTGAGATGACAATCGATATCAGAGGTAATATGGACATGATGATCGATAGCCAAAAACTCGGAAGGTTTGCTCAGAGGTAATATGAACATGACAAACCTTCGTTGGGGGAATAAAGCAATATTTGGACAATAGTTCAGAGGTAATATGGATGTGAACTCATATCCGAAAAATTCAATGTGGAGTGATTTTCCTGAGTGGGGATAGACCTGAAGAATCCTCTGGGGAAACTTTAGGGACTCATCATCCGGTATTTTCTTGGGGGAGCAAATTGTTACATTAGAGTGAAATCAATTTGCAGTGATTACCCCCTCATTTACAGATGCAAAGTGATGACTTTGGCGTCGATCAACTCCTGGATTCTCCTTTTCAGTACATAGCACGCCTTTGTAGGGTGATGAATGTACCGATGAAAGAGACAATAATCTAGGTCATCTACTTTGCCAGCCCTCTCAGGGTATCTGATGTTGGGTAGCCAAAGTTTGTGTTCCTTCATCAATACATTAAAGATTTCAATGATGTCATCATCATTAAAGGAAAAAGTTCCTTTTGGCCTTCGGGCTCCCGATGCCTGAGTTTTACGGTCTTCCGGGAAGATGGTCATCGTTGCATCATCTTCGAACTCAGAGGAAATTCTACCCCCAGCTCTGGATGCTGCTCTGTTTTGTCGAGGTAGACTACACCCAGACATGTCGTGGCGTTTGTCCACAGAAGTTGATTTAGAAGAACCTGCCTCTGGTTGTGCAGGATCAGACTCTCGAGGCTTTGAGTTTGCAGAAGATGCAGTATACCCCAACCCAAAACGAGTTTGTTGTTAGTAAGGATTACCATACAACGGTGTTCATCTGCCTTTTCCATAGTTGAGGCCTTGTTTCAACTTCAAATCATAGCCCATGCTTTGTATAATCTTTAATGCCTGTGGGCTATATCTGTGGATTTGCATTTTCCCACCATCAGACTCGTGAGATCCTTCTTGCACAATCGGTCTGCTCCGCATGCGACCGAAGACTATTGGATGCTGGTCGTCGCGAGTTGGTGGAACAATAAAGACAAAATCTTCATGTGGTCCATATGTCATGACGACATTAGATGTTGACGCATCTTCCCACATGATCTCCCCACGCTTGGTAGTCAGGGGAACTGAATCCTGGTTATGACTCCTGTCTTTGCGTTTCTGGATCAAGAATTCACGCAAGTCAGGAGGATAAATAGAATAAGAAGAAGAAGAAGAAGAAGAAGAAGAAGAAGAATAAGAAGAAGAAGGCTTGTTCCTCTTGTTTACATCAGTTGGAATGCGGATATTGGGAACCATAACTCTTCCCCTGCCACCCGTATATAGTAGTTCAGCCATGTGAGTAGCACATGAGCCAGGAGGAGCATATCTATCCGCCAACTGGGCCTTCTTTATGCTGAGGGGCTTGATCTAGCGTAGTTTGGAATTTTGCTCAGGCTGGTGTAAAACTGAGGAAGTCCTCAGTCGGCCATCAGTTTCTCGCGTAATCTGAAGAGCGGACAGATTTTTCTCTCGATGGCGTAAAGGCCGAGAGGTCGGGAAATCCACCACTTGTTTTCCCTTGCGTTGATTGCAAGGACCATATACTTTTCTATGGAGGGAAGATGCATTTTTACGCGCGGAGCGCGTTTGGAATTTCTGAATAGGTGCTGAGGCATTATCAGAAATTTTGTCTGCCGTGTCACAGACGGGAGACTGAATTTTCGCACGGAGTGTGCAGTAGACTTCTGAATTAGCACTGAGGCATAACCAAAAGCTTTGTCTGCCACGTCACAGACGGGAGACATAGTTTTACGCGTAGAGCGCGGAGTAGACTTCTGGACTAGCACTGAGGCATTGCCAGAAGTTTTGTCTGCCACGTCACAAACGGGAGACAGAGTTTTACGCTCGGAGCGCGCAGGTTGCGAAGCTACAACCTTGTTGGTCGGAGAAACCAGAGAGTCGACAGGAATGGTAGGGGATGTCCGGGGCATCCACACTTTACGTAATTTCCTGTTGTCTTGGACGGATAGGGAGTGAGAGCTACCCCCTGCTCGAAGCATGTCTTCGTAGGCTGACTGGTCGAATTGGACGACCAAGGTCTTCTTCATTGATCCTACTGATACTGCATCGTGTTGAGTAATGGCTTTCTCGTCAGATGAGAAAGTAGTCCCCAGCAGAGTCGTCATCTTGTATTTGATGATAAACGAAAGAAATAAAACTAGGTTTATATAAAACCCTTTCTTTGGTTTACAAACAAGAAGTACAATTAATCCTGTACGAGGATGTTAAGTACAAAATTTAATCTGGGTAAATATTGCTATAGGAGTCTGATCTACGGTCGATCACTTTGTCCCTTGGACAATACAATGATGAAGAAGTGCTGTAGAAGAAGGAGAAGCTTCAAAGGATGCAGGAGGGAGTGGATACTCGATGCCAAAAATCGTCGATCACTACTCTCTGTCTGTGCTCTTCTCTCTTTAATTTTTTTACTCTTCGACCCCTTTTCGACCTCTTTTCAAACTCTTTTCCACCCTAGACCTCCGTGGACGGAGGTCTCTATTTATAGAGTTTAGTGACAGTAACCGTCCAGTCGGCGTAGAAGTCGAACAGTGGAGAGTGTGGCACTTTTTACGCAACGGTTATAATAACTGCCACCCACGTATAAATGATCTTCTGAATCCGCGTGTGACGCGTGTCCCATTATGAGGTAATGCGTATAACTGCTGCGAAGATCACGGCATACAAACCACGTAGGTAACTTTCCCTCGCGTAGAAAAGATTGACGTAGAAGCCAATGACTGTCACCATGGCGTAGAAGCCAAATAGTTGTCAAGTTGGCGTAGAAGCCCCGTAGGCGTAGAAGCGTGATGCTGTATGGATAGATAGCTAGCGTACGGACAACCGGTTATCCTTGCTTGACTGAGGTCTTGAGCGTATTCTGGACCAAATAGCCTTATCATGCACCAATGCAAATATAGCCTGAGTTGGCGTATTCTGAGGAGATAACATACGACATACTCCTATAGTTGAAAATAGCCAGGTCAGCGTATTTTAAGGAGATAGCGTACAACGTGCTCCTATAGCTGAAAATAGCCTGATGGCGTAATATGCAGAGGTGATGATGTGGACGTATTAGCCGTAATTATGGCTCACTCAGTCTTTGAAAGTAGAACCAAATCTCGTGCATTAAATGCAGAGATCTGCCCCCATCACGCGCATTAACTGTAGAGACGTGCCTCAAGCTTTGTACGAAGAGCAGCTTTTGACATGACGGTCCATTTCGTCTCCTGCTGAGCGTAAAAGCTCATATCTGCCTGTATAAAACTAGGCAGCATATTCCCTTGAATGCGTAAAAGTAATTTATATCAAGGAAATGTCACTAAACGACGGTCTGGGTCTCTGTGCCGAACCATCATTACAGCTGTCGTCTGGATAGTCGTGAAGTACTCTTTGTCAGGAGTCAGGTTCACTGCATGATCTGACAGGTTCGTTCGAGAAATACGAAGAGTTCCCCGTACAACTTCCCACTGTGTTAAAAGCGAGCAGGTTTTACGCCAAAGTGGCGATATAACAACCTTTTTATGCTGAAGCCGCCTGGAAATACTATATTACGCGGGTTGTTCTAGAGCTATATTTTATGCTATACTAGCGATGAAGCTCTGCTGTACGCCAATGGCTCTGAAGTCATGTCTTACGCCACACAGTACTGAAACTCTGCTTTACGCGGGTTTTATGCAGACTGCGTATAATTCTGCAGCGTATTTTTCATGCTTCTAAGCTATACTCAAGGAACTATTAGGGAATTACATGAATCAAGCAGGATGCAATTATTCAAATAGAACAGACTGGAAGGAAGATGAGTCATAGTCAAATACGGATGAGATCCTATACTCTAATCCTAGGTGCAGGCTTGCTCGGTACAGTAACGTAACCGAGACAATATGCTCTCGACCTACATGGGCCACCACTAAAAATATGCCACGCCCCAGTCCCAAAATACGTAGGACTAGGATACGTAAGCATGCCAGCCGCATGTATATGGCAACTCCAATATATGGAAACCATAACACTTACGTACGTTGTATTATGAACAATAATTCACAAGTGGTATAAACTATCACAAGTCACAGGGAATAACTAAATCTCATCCACAGAAATCATAAATAGATAAATAACCAATAACTATGTAACTAAATCTCAATATGAAGTATCAAATGATGATAGTTGGGTGGTGTAAACTCCCTCACCCAAAATAGGTATTTTATGTATATTTTATATTATTATATTTATTATAGATGTTGAATTTATTTAGAATATTCTCTTAGTTAATTAGAAAATAAATTTTTTTAGTATATTTACTTATATAAATATTTATTTAGAATTATTTTAGGCTATTTTAGATTATTGGGATTTTTCCATAATTTTTAGTTAATTAAAAACTAGTAACACTAATTTTCTAGAACTTTGAAGAATTTATTTTATGTTCAAACTTAGATAAAAATATCCCAAACTTTTATTTTAGGTTCTAAATAATAAAATATATTTTCTATAATTTTTTGGGAATTTTTTGATTAATTTTAGCATTTATTTTGAGTTAATTATCAAAAACTAAATTAAAAACTATTTTCTGAAAAAGAAAACCCAAAAAGAAATTATTTCTGCCCAGTCAGCAAACAGGGGGCCCACCTGTCAGCCTCCCGCAGCAAACAGTGCCGGGCCCGCCTGTCAGTGATTGCGGGGCGGGCAGCGTTGGATGGCTGCCACGTGTCAAGATCTGAGCCGCGACTGCTTTCTCTCTCCTCTCTCTATATATTAGTTTAAGTTTATTTCTAGGGTTTTTCTTCAGCCGAATTTTGGAGAATTGCCATCTAGGGTTCCTTCATCTTCCAGAAGCCATTGCGCATAGCTCCGGACTCCAAATAAGACCTAGTTTTTTGTGTTAGAAATATATTGAGGTTAGCTTTCTAATTATATAATTTGTTTTACGAAATTATTATTATTAAATTCTGGAAAATTCGTAGAACACAGCATGTCCGAAAATAGACGTGTTTCGATGTTTTCATGATTTCGGGAGAACCAGGAATCAGAATCATGAACCGTTTAAAGTTTCGGAAAGCTAATGTCGAGATCATTGACATATATTTTTCCCAGAATTTATTTCAAAGTATTTTTATATTGTTAATTCTGTAGAACTTCTAGGGTAAAATTTAACCATCGGTGCACGATACGAAACTTGTATGTGCCATAATTTCCAAACGAATTTGAATTCGGACGAGCCGTAAATTCTAGCATGTTTTTGACGCTAAAATCTACAGGAATTCATGCATGAAAGTCAAGTTTGTGTCAGTTGACTTTTCGGTCAACAGATCGCCTCGATTTGCGTGCCATGAGTCTCGAGTAGATAAAATTCAATTCCTTTGGACAAAATTTAGGCATTAACCTAAAAATCAGAATAATAAGATTAAAATAGGATTTTAGAGTAATTATTACAGAATTAAATAAATTAAATAAATTATCTTTTGACGTGATAAATTTGTAATACATAGGCTATTTGGACTGTGACTTGGACTCTGATTCATACCAGCAGCAGGACCCCAGGCAAGATACCTTGCCAAATTGTTACAGTACTTTTGCATGCTATTTATATTTCTTTATATTTATTGCATTTCTGTTTATTCTTGCATGTGTAGTTTTCTTTCAGTCATTACTATATATTAGATATGTTGACACACACTTGACACTTAGTATCATAGAGGACAATCATTAGGCGTATGGGCTTTAACCACTCTGGTAACACCGTAGTCACTAGCACGCACTATGGTGGGTGTGTCCGATGGTCGCTACCCCCGAGGTATGTCGATTGATGGAGTTCGAGGGTCGCTACCCCCGAGGTATGTCGGCTGATGATGTTCATGGACGAGTGCATGAGTTGTGAGGCTTAGATCGAGTAGACTACCCTTGCCCATACGTCGAAAAGTTGTCCTCATTTGCATTCATATAGATTGTCTTGTACAGCGTACTTATTTATTTTCAAATTATATGCATGTTTACTGTATTCAAATTGGCATGTGTTTTGTGTATCTTGTTACGTCCCTCTGAGGACCTGGTCCCCTGCCAGGTGTATCTGCTCTTGAGTATTTGCAGGAGTACGGGCCTGGACCTGACGCATTATTTTCTGTCGAGGAGGTCTTACCTTCTGAGCATCGTTGATTATCTGGCGATGGATTCTTTTAGCTGATGGACTTCTGTCTTCACATTATTTTACATTGGAGACTTTATACTCCTCTCTCATTTTAGTTTTGGATATAGTCATGGGTAGTGGATTTGTCTCCACCCGACTATTATTTTAGATATTTCAGACTCCTTATTCTAGTTTAGTATTTCTTTTCTATGACTTGTTGTGTGGATGAGATTAGCATATCTGTGACTTGTGACATTATATATACCACATGTGAGTTTATATTCATATTACAGCGTACGTATGGATTATGGTTTCCATATATTGGAGTTGCCATATCCATGCGGCTGGCATGCTTACGTGTTCCTAGTCCTACGTATTTGGGACTGGGGCGTGCCATATTTTTGTGGTGGCCCATGCAGGTCGAGAGCATATTGTATCGGTTACGTTATTGTACCGAACAAGCCTGCACCTAGGACTAGAGTATAGGATCTCATCCACAATTGACTATGATTCATCTTCCTCCTATCTGTTCTATTTGAACAATTGTATCCTGCTTGATTCCTGTACTTCCCTAATAGTTCTTTGAGTATAGTCTCCTGCTAGAATATAGGAACCCATGTTATTAGGATAATGATTATGGTAGCACACCTATTAAGAATACAACGGGGATATAGACACCACTAAGTTTAGAATATCTAGTGAACCCTAGAATTTCTTTTCTATAGATTGGTTTACCATTATCCCTTGATGTATTATGAAGACTTGAGAGTAGTATAGACACTACTAGAGTTAGTTAGAAGTTTTACCATAATGTTTGAACCTAGTATAGAGGATACCCTAATAAGTACCAAGACCCCTTCTCGTAGACCTTAACAGGAGTTTCTACGGTATGCTTAAGATAATTACAGTACTAGTTTATTGTTATAAGTTGGATAGTATACCTCACAACATAGTATCACATAGTCTTTTGCCCTATTATTGAAGTGTAGCTGAATGACATTAACTGTGTGCTAGCATAAGAAGATAATGTTTTATCAGACTGTAGAACTTAGAGGCTATACCCCTACTTTGTCGACCATCGACTTAGACAAGGAATTAGTATGACAAATATAGAGTTTGTGGAGTCTTATCTTTTGTGAACTTGAATTGTTATGTACCTTCTTTCATCATAATCCAGCGTACTTATATTTTTTATACTACCTTGATTTATGCTGTTATTATAGCCTAGTTTTTGCAAGCTTATTCTTTTATCGAGCTTGCTTATGGCATATGTATTATTGGGTGCACACAATGATACAATTGCCTAATCAGAATCGGTGTATTAAGGTCTAGCTAACCTTAGTGCGCTTGGTTCGCTCTTCGCATGACTACTTTACGTGGATTGAGATATATGGTAGTAGACGAATATACTTGCCCCTAGACATGTCTGACACATCGTATCGGTTATATAACTGTACTGATACGTGCATGTAAATAGGAAGTTACCAAAAATAGGATTTCAATCCACAACTGTCCTGACAACTGTCACGCCCCAGTCCCAAAATGATGAGGGACTGAGCACGTGCGCAATGGCCAGCAGCACGCACCGATGGACAACCCAATTTAATGGATCCATCAGGGCATGCTTAAGCTGTAGTCTAGCAGGAAATAGATCCAATGTTACAGGTCACAGACTAATCTAATCTCATCCACAACAGATAAACACAGAGTAACTGCCAGAAATAAAGCAATAGAATAAATAAGCAAATCTCAATAAATATCTCAGGAAACAATCCGAGAATATGTCTGGTACAACAGATGCAAATGGACAGGAAATAAATAACTGGAAATAGAAATAAATGACTACATACGGCCAATGCTCAGGAGAAGTCCTCTGGTACGATCTCGTCCTCGGGTCCTGGTACAGCTCCTGGAAGTGCTCCTGTACGGTGTAGCTCTGGATGGATCTCTCCTGCTATACCTGGGGACATAGTCCATTCCAGGTCCTCAGGGGACATAACAAGGTACAGAAAATACAAGCCAAAATAAATGCAGTACAGGAATTAAATAAGCAATAGGGCAAACTATGTAACCAGCTAAGTGAGATGCAATATGAGAGCAGCACGAGAAACTCAGGCTGAAACTACTACAAGCTCTGTGTCGGGGAGCCGGTAGCAGTGATATCATGTGGTTGTCTATCTCGTAGTGAGACTAAGACGCCGGCATAATATATATAATATCAACCTGTGGCCTGTGTGTCTCTCCCCACCCAATGTAATCACGCATATCATGACCATAACGTCTCATGTCCATGTCAGCGGGATTATAGCTAATGCAACAAGTCATACTGTCTATAAATAAATACCTCTGCCAAGTCCTGTATCCTATACAGAATCACCACGAATATCTCGGGAAGACTCTGTCTCATGAATAGTGTCAGGTGTCCTGGGTTCTGGAGTACTTGATAGACAAGTACCAAGAGTAAGGGTATCGAATGTCCATCTCTATGACGTACCCAACCCCGCGTACGGAGTTGGCACCCAACTGTGATCGGATACTAAGTACATCACACGTTTCCTAGGTTAAGCAGTTGAAACAAGTTTATATGTATTTAAACAAGAATTCAGGCAAGTTCTATAACAGAAATTAATGCAATTTGGCAAGCTTTATTTGTCCACCGATGTATAACAAGTCAAGGAAATTAAGTAGCAAGCTGCAGGATTTGGCATGGTACACTTGCCTGTGGTTCCGGCTATGTTTGCAGTTCTGACTTTGGCAGAAATTGCAGGCGGTACTCCGGTTGCTGAAACAAACATCACCATCAGATCCAGAAAATATCAATCAGCTAGAAACGCCTGTCCTTGGGTCCAATTTGGAGACAAGGGCAGAAACGGCAGTTTCGGGTCAAAACGGGGTCCATATGCGGGCCCGCTTTGCACCGAAAAACGCATCAGGGTCAAAGGTCTCCAAATTCACCAAACTTAGTGTCAACAGGTCAGGAACGATGATACGAACCCAACGGAACTTTCAGAATTGAATTCCGATGAGCCGAACACAAAATCGCCCGTCGAGCGGGGCCTGTGGGGCCCACGACACGCGATTTCGTCAACGTTCTCAGAATTGAACCAAACTTGACCCACAGGACCAGCGTATCGCTACGAGTCCGATGGCGCAAGTTTCGTTTCGATCCGACGCGTGTACACAAAGTTAGGGCACGTTCCAGAAAGTACGGATACGGGGCGATGTCCGCGGATACGCGTTGATTTCGGTGTGCACGCACACCCGAATCAGCTTCCGCAAAATCCCACATGTCCGTATCGACGAGGCGCACGTATCTGTGAAGACCGCGCGCGACCAAGTCGTCCCGTTTGGCGGGGCGTACTCAGTTCCGGGGTGAAACAGGGTCTGGTTTTTTCCTGTTTTTGGATCGCGGTGTGCGATCACCACAGGACGCGATGTCCCGAACAGTTTATCCGGGCACCGAGAGGGTCATACAGGCTTCGTAACACAATTTACGGAATCGAAATCCGAGTTACGAGCAAGAAGATACACGCACCTGAACATGGGTCAAAAACCGGGCAAAACCGTGTCCGACACGACACAGGACACTGTGTCCTGTGTCCCTGTGTCCGACACAGTGGAGAGTTAGGGTTAGGGTTTGGGAGTCCGGCGGAGCTGCGGCCAGGTTGAGGCGGAGGGGCACGCGGCGGCTCTGCGGCGCCGGAGACGGGCACGGGGCGGCTGCCGGAGCGGAGCCGGCGGCGCTCGGCTGCTGCTGCGGCTGGCTGTTGCCGCTGCTCGTCGAGGAGAGGAGGAGGAGGGGGTTCTGGCCGGCGTCGGTGCGGGCTCACGGCGGAGGAGGTCGGCGCAGGGACGGCGGGTGGTCCGGCGGGGGCAGCTAGGTGGCTGAGGCGGAGGGTCGCCGGACGGGGCTCGCCGGAGTTGGGTGGTTAGGGTTTAGGGTAGTGAGGGCGGAGGAGGAAGCGAGGGGGTTCTTATAGGGGCTAGCGGCGGTCGTGAGGCCGGGGAAGGCGGGGAGGACGCGGCCGGGAGAGTCGGAGGGAGAGGAGGTCGTGGCGGCCGGATTTCCGGCAGGCGGCGGGTTTCTCGGATCGTGGGGGACGGGGTTGGGGGTGACCGGTAATGGGTCGGGTAGGGTCGGGTCGGGTGCGGGTCTGGGGGCCCGACCCGACCCGCTAGGGGCTGGGCTCGGTTTGGGCCAGGGCTGGGTTTGGGTTCGGCCCAATGGGCCGGACCGCGGGCTGGGTTCGGTTAATGGGTTTAAATATAAATTTTAAATAAAATCTAATTAAATAGGTATTTAAATAATTAATTAATTAATAAATACATAATAGTTTTTAGGTGTTTAAAAATAGGTCCGGGGCCCAATAAATTCCAGAAAAATTGCCCTAAGTCCAGTTTTTCAATTTACATCCAAAAATAATATTTTATTATCATTTAATATCAATTAAAAATTATTGAATAATTAAAACCCTGTTTTTAAATTACAGAAAAATCCCAGAAAATTCCAGAAAATTGTGAAAAATCCAGTTTTTAAAATTTTGAAAAATCAGGAGGTTTACAATCTACCCCCCTTAAGAGGATTGCGTCCTTGCAATCAAAGAATAACCGGTCAACAGAGATGACGCGGTCGCAAACATCGTTTGAAAATACATCACAAGATACTTCAGGGAAATACCGTTTCCCTAAAAATTGAAAGTTTACACTTTCCAGGAAAATCTAGTTAAAAATATAACTTTTATGAAAACCAGGTTATTATTACAAGTTACAAATTACTAGGTTGGGGCTGAGGTCACGAACCAACGGGCACGAACTACAACAAGACTAGAAACGGAAACTATAAATCACTTACGCGCATTGGCTACTCCACGAGTCTGCGCGTTCTCCACTGTCATCGTCAGGGCTTGCTCGCGTCCTTGCAGTCGATTCTTCTGTTGTTGAGCCTGCTGGAAGAGTAGTTCTTGGGGTATCAAGGGTGGCCTCGGCTGATACCCTGCTGGAGCTGGTGGTAGGACTCCTTGAACTTCCGTTTGCGGTGCTCCTAATGCTGGATAGACTGGCCTCGGTATTGGTAACGCTTGCTGGTTACCCTTTGGTGCTCTGTCTCGACGCTCAGGGCATTCCTTTAATAAATGCTGACTGGACCCACAAACTATGCATAATCTCTTCTTTCGTCTGCACTCGTCTTCAGTATGGCCTCGCTTGCGACAATATGGACAAACAGGTATTGTCTGTGGAGATGCTTCCGGTGGCTGGTGTACGTGAGGTCTTTTTGCAACTTCTTCTTGTAGTGCTGAAGTGGAAGTCCGTTTCAGACTAGTCTCTCTCCTGATGACGCGCTCAATGCGTCGCGCTACAGCAAGGACGTCCGAGTATGAAGTAGGTGCAACGGATCCAATTAGTTTCTGTAGCTCAATGTTTAGTCCGTCGAAGAATTTCTCGGCCTTCTCTTCTTCTGTCGGGATCAACGTTGGAGCGAAACAACTTAGACGAATGAACTCCGCGTTGTACTCTTCCATCGTCTTAGTATCCTGAGTGAGGTGATTGAACTTATCCCGAAGTTCTGATCGAGCGATAGCTGGAATGTACATCTCTTGAAAGAGTCTAGAGAACTCTTTCCAAGTGACTCGGTCTGGTCCGAGCCGTGCTTCCTCAAATAGCCACCAGTGATGCGCATTATCCGTCAACTGCATTCTGACGGCAGTCATCCAACGTTCCTTTGGAAGCTCAGCTGCTTCTAGTTGATGTTGAGTGTTGGTGAGCCACTCATGAACTTCAGTGGGCTCTTCTTTGCCTGAGAATGTACGGGGCTTCAGTTGGCGAAAGTCGGTGATAGAGCCCATCGTTGGCCGTCGAGCTGGTAGGTTAGCCTGCTCCAGTGCAGTTACTAAGCTGCGATTCAGAGCCTCTTGTTGTGCTTGCATTATTGCACAGACCATTTGAACCATCTGCTGTCCGTCCATGGCCTGTCCTGGTGGAATTACGGGCATTGGTGGAGTAACTGGCGTCGTTGGTGGAATAGGATCGTGCTGGACTCTCGAGGTATGTTGTTGAGCTGATTGTCCTCCACCCATTAGTGTTACTTCATCTTCGTTGGTTACCACATCATCTCGTGGTGATGTTATGGGAGTCTCGTCGTTTGCTCGTGAATCCATAACCCTGCAACCAAAATAAACAATAAGAGGCGCACAGGAATCAAGGCAGGATGCAAGTCAAGGAATTAATTCGAAGTCGATAGGGATACCAAGAAGGTTTCAAGCAAGTGGATGAGATCCTAAAAACTTATCCTATCTTATTGCAGGCCTGTTCGATCCCTAAGTTGAAACCGAACAATTTAGTCGTTGACCTGCATGGGCCACCACAAAAACCATGTCACGCCCCAGTCCCAAAATGACGTGGGACTGAGCACGTGCGCAATGGCCAACAGCACGCACCGATGGACAACCCAATTTAATGGATCCATCAGGGCATGCTTAAGCTGTAGTCTAGCAGGAAATAGATCCAATGTTACAGGTCACAGACTAATCTAATCTCATCCACAACAGATAAACACAGAGTAACTGCCAGAAATAAAGCAATAGAATAAATAAGCAAATCTCAATAAATATCTCGGGAAACAATCCGAGAATATGTCTGGTACAACAGATGCAAATGGACAGGAAATAAATAACTGGAAATAGAAATAAATGACTACATACGGCCAATGCTCAGGAGAAGTCCTCTGGTACGATCTCGTCCTCGGGTCCTGATACAGCTCCTGGAAGTGCTCCTGTACGGTGTAGCTCTGGATGGATCTCTCCTGCTATACCTGGGGACATAGTCCATTCCAGGTCCTCAGGGGACATAACAAGGTACAGAAAATACAAGCCAAAATAAATGCAGTGCAGGAATTAAATAAGCAATAGGGCAAACTATGTAACCAGCTAAGTGAGATGCAATATAAGAGCAGCACGAGAAACTCAGGCTGAAACTACTACAAGCTCTGTGTCGGGGAGCCGGTAGCAGTGATATCATGTGGTTGTCTATCTCGTAGTGAGACTAAGACGCCGGCATAATATATATAATATCAACCTGTGGCCTGTGTGTCTCTCCCCACCCAATGTAATCACGCATATCATGACCATAACGTCTCATGTCCATGTCAGCGGGATTATAGCTAATGCAACAAGTCATACTGTCTATAAATAAATACCTTTGCCAAGTCCTGTATCCTATACAGAATCACCACGAATATCTCGGGAAGACTCTGTCTCATGAATAGTGTCAGGTGTCCTGGGTTCTGGAGTACTTGATAGACAAGTACCAAGAGTAAGGGTATCGAATGTCCATCTCTATGATGTACCCAACTCCGCGTACGGAGTTGGCACCCAACTGTGATCGGATACTAAGTACATCACACGTTTCCTAGGTTAAGCAGTTGAAACAAGTTTATATGTATTTAAACAAGAATTCAGGCAAGTTCTATAACAGAAATTAATGCAATTTGGCAAGCTTTATTTGTCCACCGATGTATAACAAGTCAAGGAAATTAAGTAGCAAGCTGCAGGATTTGGCAAGGTACACTTGCCTGTGGTTCCGGCTATGTTTGCAGTTCTGACTTTGGCGGAAATTGCAGGCGGTACTCCAGTTGCTGAAATAAACATCACCATCAGATCCAGAAAATATCAATCAGCTAGAAACGCCTGTCCTTGGGTCCAATTTGGAGACAAGGGCAGAAACGGCAGTTTCGGGTCAAAACGGGGTCCACATGCGGGCCCGCTTTGCACCGAAAAACGTGTCAGGGTCAAAGGTCTCCAAATTTACCAAACTTAGTGTCAACAGGTCAGGAACGATGATACGAACCCAACGGAACTTTCAGAATTGAATTCCGATGAGCCGAACACAAAATCGCCCGTCGAGCGGGGCCTGTGGGGCCCACGACACGCGATTTCGTCAACGTTCTCAGAATCGAACCAAACTTGACCCACAGGACCAGCGTATCGCTACGAGTCCGATGGCACAAGTTTCGTTTCGATCCGACGCGTGTACACAAAGTTAGGGCGCGTTCCAGAAAGTACGGATACGGGGCGATGTCCGCGGATACGCGTTGATTTCGGTGTGCACGCACACCCGAATCAGCTTTCGCAAAATCCCACACGTCCGTATCGACGAGGCGCACGTATCTGTGAAGACCGCGCGCGACCAAGTCGTCCCGTTTGGCGGGACGTACCCAGTTCCGGGGTGAAACAGGGTTTGGTTTTTTCCTGTTTTTGGATCGCGGTGTGCGATCACCACAGGACGCGATGTCCCGAACAGTTTGTCCGGGCACCGAGAGGGTCATACAGGCTTCGTAACGTAATTTACGGAATCGAAATCCGAGTTACGAGCAAGAAGATACACGCACCTGAACATGGGTCGAAAACCGGGCAAAACCGTGTACGACACGACACAGGACACTGTGTCCTGTGTCCCTGTGTCCGACACAGTGGAGAGTTAGGGTTAGGGTTTGGGAGTCCGGCGGAGCTGCGGCCGGGTTGAGGCGGAGGGGCACGCGGCGGCTCTGCGGCGCCGGAGACGGGCACGGGGCGGCTGCCGGAGCGGAGCCGGCGGCGCTCGGCTGCTGCTGCGGCTGGCTGTTGCCGCTGCTCGTCGAGGAGAGGAGGAGGAGGGGGTTCTGGCCGGCGTCGGTGCGGGCTCACGGCGGAGGAGGTCGGCGCAGGGACGGCGGGTGGTCCGGCGGGGGCAGCTAGGTGGCTGAGGCGGAGGGTCGCCGGACGGGGCTCGCCGGAGTTGGGTGGTTAGGGTTTAGGGTAGTGAGGGCGGAGGAGGAAGCGAGGGGGTTCTTATAGGGGCTAGCGGCGGTCGTGAGGCCGGGGAAGGCGGGGAGGACGCGGCCGGGAGAGTCGGAGGGAGAGGAGGTCGTGGCGGCCGGATTTCCGGCGGGCGGCGGGTTTCTCGGATCGTGGGGGACGGGGTTGGGGGTGACCGGTAGTGGGTCGGGTAGGGTCGGGTCGGGTGCGGGTCTGGGGGCCCGACCCGACCCGCTAGGGGCTGGGCTCGGTTTGGGCCAGGGCTGGGTTTGGGTTCGGCCCAATGGGCCGGACCGCGGGCTGGGTTCGGTTAATGGGTTTAAATATAAATTTTAAATAAAATCTAATTAAATAGGTATTTAAATAATTAATTAATTAATAAATACATAATAGTTTTTAGGTGTTTAAAAATAGGTCCGAGGCCCAATAAATTCCAGAAAAATTGCCCTAAGTCCAGTTTTTCAATTTACATCCAAAAATAATATTTTCATAATATTTTAATATCATTTAATATCAATTAAAAATCATTGAATAATTAAAACCCTATTTTTAAATTACAGAAAAATCCCAGAAAATTCCAGAAAATTATGAAAAATCCAGTTTTTAAAATTTTGAAAAATCAGGAGGTTTACAATAACTCTCTTTTCGAATTCCTTAATCTCTTTGAATCTCGTACTCGTATTCTGTCACCTTCACCTTGAATTCTTTATTATTGCTCTCCGTCTTCCCCTATTTCGGAAAGATGAAACCTCGTGCTGGTATAAGTTGACACTGATAGTATTAGATATACCACATAAGG
This sequence comes from Iris macrosiphon, assembly GCA_036927795.1. Taxonomy (NCBI): domain Eukaryota; kingdom Viridiplantae; phylum Streptophyta; class Magnoliopsida; order Asparagales; family Iridaceae; genus Iris; species Iris macrosiphon. The sequence continues at coordinate 146,113,093 of JAYESA010000006.1, read as the reverse complement.
CTAATCACATGACTTAGTGACACTTTTTTATAATTGATTAAGGGTATATCATAGGTGATATGTTTGGTGTTAAAACTTTGATAATTGAATAGCATGAGTAAATAAATTAAGGAATATTTTTCTTAAAGTATATAGCCTTTTGTGATAGATGGGTAAATTCTAAGTTGGGTAGCAGTGCATTGGCAACTCGAGAGAATTTTTTTTAAGATTGTGATCGAGTAAGATTAGATTGGGAGAGGTTCAAGCCATTTAATTTTGAGAATTTTAGAAGAATGACTAAGATTATGAGGATTAATGAATTTTAAAAATCTTGATATTGAGGACCCAATATTTATACCTTAAGTACATAATTTAAATTTTTGAGTATTGAAGGTAAAATCATCAATTTGAATTTGAAGGATAAATATATAATTTCATACTTGAACATTGGTAGACTGCATTTAAATTATTTTTCAATTTGATGATTTAAAAAAAAAATTTGATGATTGGACTACCTATTTGAAATATTGAGGATGTGAATGGAATTTAAAAAGTTAAAAAAAAATTTATAAGTGAAAATAGGAATAATATTGGACTTGAATTACTTCTAGAGGAGATTATGATACTTGGAGATCGTGAGGTAAAATTTGGTATGGGTTATTTAAATCTTGAAGATATTATATGGATTCAATTTAAATTTGGATATTGATGAGTTGAAAAAGTGAGAAGAGATTACAATAGGTTGAATTTTGATTTGAACAATGATTATCTTAATTTTGAAATGATCGCGATAGATTTGAATAGATTTTGTTATTTAAATTTTTGGAAGAGATTGCGATTGACGTACCTTATGTATGAATGTGAAGGATTTAACAAATTATGCCTTATTTTAATTTTGAGGACGAAATTATTTTAAGTTGGGTAGATTGTAAACTCCCTCACCTAAAATAGGTATTTTATGTATATTTTATATTATTATATTTATTATAGATGTTGAATTTATTTAGAATATTCTCTTAGTTAATTAGAAAATAAATTTTTTTAGTATATTTACTTATATAAATATTTATTTAGAATTATTTTAGGCTATTTTAGATTATTGGGATTTTTCCATAATTTTTAGTTAATTAAAAACTAGTAACACTAATTTTCTAGAATTTTGAAGAATTTATTTTATGTTCAAACTTACATAAAAATATCCCAAACTTTTATTTTAGGTTCTAAATAATAAAATATATTTTCTTTAATTTTTTGGAAATTTTTTGATTATTTTTAGCATTTATTTTGAGTTAATTATCAAAAACTGAATTAAAAATTATTTTCTGAAAAAGAAAACCCAAAAAGAAATTATTTCTGCCCAGTCAGCAAACAGGGGGCCCACCTGTCAGCCTCCCGCAGCAAACAGTGCCGGGCCCGCCTGTCAGTGACTGCGGGGCGGGCAGCGTTGGATGGCTGCCACGTGTCAAGATCTGAGCCGCGACTGCTTTCTCTCTCCTCTCTATATATATTAGTTTAAGTTTATTTCTAAGGTTTTTCTTCAGCCGAATTTTGGAGAATTGCCATCTAGGGTTCCTTCATCTTCCAGAAGCCATTGCGCATAGCTCCGGACTCCAAATGAGGCCTAGTTTTTTGTGTTAGAAAGATATTGAGGTTAGCTTTCTGATTATATAATTTGTTTTACGAAATTATTATTATTAAATTCTGGAAAATTCGTAGAACACAGTATGTCCAAAAATAGACGTGTTTCAATATTTTCGTGATTCCGGGAGAACCAGGAATCAGAATTATGAACCGTTTAAAGTTTCGGAAAGCTAATGTCGAGATTATTGACATATGTTTTTCCCAGAATTTATTTCGAAGTATTTTTATATTGTTAATTCTGTAGAACTTCTAGGGTAAAATTTAACCATCGGTGCACGATACGAAACTTGTATGTGCCATAATTTCCAAACAAATTTGAATTCGGATGAGCCGTAAATTCTAGCATGTTTTTGACGCTGAAATCTACAGGAATTCATGCATGAAAGGCAAGTTTGTGTCAGTTGACTTTTCGGTCAACAGATCGCCTCGATTTGCGTGCCATGAGTCTCGAGTCGATAAAATTCAATTCCTTTGGACAAAATTTAGGCATTAACCTAAAAATCAGAATAATAAGATTAAAATAGGATTTTAGAGTAATTATTACAGAATTAAATAAATTAAATAAATTATCTTTTGACGTGATAAATTTGTAATACATAGACTATTTGGACTGTGACTTGGACTCTGATTCATACCAGCAGCAGGACCCCAGGCAAGATACCTTGCCAAATTGTTACAGTACTTTTGCATACTATTTATATTTCTTTATATTTATTACATTTCTGTTTATTCTTGCATGTGTAGTTTTCTTTCAGTCATTACTATATATTAGATATGTTGACACACACTTGACACTTAGTATCATAGAGGACAATCATTAGGCGTATGGGCTTTAACCACTCTGGTAACACCGTAGTCACTAGCACGCACTATGGTGGGTCGTATCCGATGGTCGCTACACCCGAGGTATGTCGATTGATGGAGTCCGAGGGTCGCTACCCCGAGGTATGTCGGCTGATGATATTCATGGACGAGTGCATGAGTTGTGAGGCTTAGATCGAGTAGACTACCCTTGCCCATACGTCGAAAAGTTGTCCTCATTTGCATTCATATAAATTGTCTTGTACAGCGTACTTATTTATTTTCAAATTATATGCATGTTTACTGTATTCAAATTGGCATGTGTTTTGTGTATCTTGTTACGTCCCTCTGAGGACCTGGTCCCCTGCCAGGTGTATCTGCTCTTGAGTATTTGCAGGAGTACGGGCCTGGACCTGACGCATTATTTTCTGTCGAGGAGGTCTTACCTTCTGAGCATCGTTGATTATCTGGCGATGGATTCTTTTAGCTGATGGACTTCTGTCTTCACATTATTTTACATTGGAGACTTTATACTCCTCTCTCATTTTAGTTTTGGATATAGTCATGGGTAGTGGATTTGTCTCCACCCGACTATTATTTTAGATATTTCAGACTCCTTATTCTAGTTTAGTATTTCTTTTCTATGACTTATTGTGTGGATGAGATTAGCATATCTGTGACTTGTGACATTATATATACCACATGTGAGTTTATATTCATATTACAGCGTACGTATGGATTATGGTTTTCATATATTGGAGTTGCCATATCCATGCGGCTGGCATGCTTACGTGTTCCTAGTCCTACGTATTTGGGACTGGGGCATGACAGGTGGAAACAAATCCACTACCAAACTAGAATATACAATAAACAGAATAATACATCAATTAATAATCAATGAGACTCGAAGAGAAGACCTCCTCGAAATATAAGTAGCAAGTCATGATCCGCGCTCCTGCTAAGTTATGAACATCTACACCTGGAAAGGAACCAGGTCCTCAGAGGGACATAACAAGATACATAGAAGCATGCCAGTAAAGTACTGAAAATAAACATCCATTGGGTCGTCTAACCATCTATGTGAGAACAACTTTTCAACAAGTGGGCTATCTGGCCATAAATAGGATTGGCATGATTCTCTCAGAGAATCAGGGGCCTATAAAGCATGTCGTCTTTTGAATGCCAGAGGCCGCCAGTAATATAGGGGTCATCACCGCCACGTATCTCCGGCGGAGCGTACGGGTTACAAAAAGGAAAGTGCAAAGGAGCCCAAATGCCTTACTCGTTGTTCTTTCCACCCCATGCTCTAAGCATGTCACATCCATGACACGTTTTAGCTACTACACCGAGACAGAGTGCAAGTATCGGCGTCGTATGTCACGCTCCAGTCCCTAAATACGTAGGACCAGGAATACGTGACACGCCAGCTACGCATTCGACCAGACTCTGGTCTGACTCAAATACGTATAAGGTATAAAATATATAGGGCAATAACTAGATATCCCATAAATGTAAACCTCTATGTCTCAATCCACAATGTACCGCAGTATACAAGAAAGAGCTATATGTGCTAGAGTCGGCCGCCAAATAACACACTAACTCGAGTAGACTCGAGAAGAAGTAAGAGTCTATAAAAACTAGGCTACAATAGCAGATGAATAATCAATATAAAATAACCATAATGCCGGTAGAAATGATGCGAGTACCTGGTACAATGCCCGCAAGACATACAACTCCATCAGCAACTCCAAATGCTCTGTAATCGTCTATGCTGCAAAACTGGCAGGGAACCAGGTCCTTAGAGGGACGTAACAAGGTACAAAAATACAACAATGCCAAGTATACAGAAAATACAAGTGTACGACAGGGTACTCTATCATAACCAACAAGTGTGACACAGTTTAAAGACAATGTTCGACGCGTGGGCTGTCCAAAATAAAACTGTAGATCCGAACACAGAGACACACGGGGCGTACCGTAGCTCTGAGCACAGAGACACACGAGTGATACACTACTCTAGAATACATGATCACTACATATGCATATATAAGCGCGTACAAAGGAGACCAAACGTCTAGTAACTGTCTTCCCCTTCCCAAGCGGTCAACGATGGTGCGCTGAACCTGAACCTCTATCTAACAGTCTCAACACACAAAAGTAACTCAACAGACGCGACCCTAAGGTCGTCCCAGTCTCTGGTCATGATATCAGTATCATGATACAGGAATCTGGTACGAACACAGTGTATGAGTGTGTCCTGGGGTATCGATAAACTCAGGTACGTATATCGAGATGCTACAAAATATCCAACAATCATTTTAAGTCGTTCCGACAAACGTCTACACCCGGTTGTGATTCGGACGCGAAGTATCGAATGTCAACATAAATACGTGCACAATATATAAAAAGAAACAATAAATATCTATAATCTGAAATACATGGTGGCAAGGTACACTTGCCTGCGTGCGGTTGGTGATGACGGGGTCCCGTTACCACGTCCAAGCCCTCAGGTCCCGCGGTACCTAGAGATGATATACAAACCAAAATCAATAATCTATTCCACGTCAGACAGGGATGTGACACACATCTACACATAGGCTCAGACTCGGTTACAACTCACAGGGACAAGACGCTAGAGGGTTGATCCAGGTTGACTCGGAGTACGTTACATCTACTCAAACTAATCCCATGTACAATTTCATCAAACCCAACCTCAATTACGATATTCAGTTAATCAAACCCTGATCCAATCCCCAGTCTCCTCTGGCCTTTATAGACATTATCATTACGTTTAATTATGTCTTCCTTAAAATAATTACTCATTAAATACTAGGCCTTCTTTTATACCCTTTATTACCATTTCACCATATAAATTACTCCTCAATTAACTTATTGTTATTTTACCACTCTCAAAAGAATAATTATTATCTAGTTAAACTTTCACAGACAATTGTTCAGTATTCAAACACTCTCTCACAATTACAAATATGTATTCCTCCATCGATTTCGATATTAGTAATCAAATCCTCAAATAATAAACATCTTAATGATATCACCACTCCTACACCATACATTACCTGATGATCAAGGATAATTATCATACATGTAAAAATAATGTAATAACCCTAAATCTTGATGCATTCAAACCTCAAACTCAATAAAGCATATTTAATCCCTAAGCCAAATCTAAAAGCATTTACTTCCATTTCCATATTAAAAACCCTAAGATCTCTTACTAATCATTCAATAGGCCCTAAACACATTATTGTAATCTCCACTCTAACTCAGATAGCATCTTGTACGATCCCTAAAGTCCATAGAACCAATCTGCATCTTAAACCATGTAATAAACCCTGAATTTCACATCTAATATTTAAGCCTCTTAAACCTTAACCCTAACTAGGTTACACGCGAACCAAAAGCAATATACATAAATATGCTATACACAGAGCTGGGGAAGGGATCACCTTAGCGAGGAAATTCTCGTCGAGCTGACGTCGCGGTGGATGATGCCCGTGGCGGTTCCGGTGTGCAAGTAGTGAAACCCGTCGGAGACGATCCGTGGCCGCAGTCGGCGGTGGGAATCACAGCCGGTGGTGGTTGCATCAATGGCGGATGGGGGTAATGGCCGGAGAAGAGTGGTCGTGGGAGGGTCAGCTCGCCGGTACAGAGCTCGCTGACCGGAAAATGGAAGGGGCCGGTCGGGGAAACAACAGCTCAGGGGCTCGCCGGCATAGCAGCTCGGGTGGAGAAGCTCGTCGGAGAATGGTTCGAGCGACGGGAAAGAAGCTCGAGAGGGTGGTGCGAGCTCGTCGGAGATGGTTCGAGCGGCGGAGACGTCAATGTGTGGTGGTGGCGGTCGGTCGGACTGGGTGGAGGATCGACAGTGGTGAGCAGCGAAGTCGAAGAAGCTCGACGCTGTACTGTCGTCGGAGAACAGCGGGTCGTCGGAGTTGTGGCGGGATGCTCGCCGGTGCAGTCGTCGGTTGGCCGAAGAGGCCTCGGCCGGGGTGCTAGCTCATCGTAGGGAGCAACGACTCGGTCGGCCGACTCGGGTGGAGCGGCAGCTCGGTGAACATGACCGCTGCAGCTGAGGAGTAGGGATCACCGCCGGAGGAGCAGTGATCGGCCGCCGGGGTGTGGGTGGCCGGCCTGGGCAGCAGTCACAGCCGGGGGGGTGTAGCCGGAGTTGCCGGACGGAGCAGGGGTCGGGTGAAGAGGTGTAAGGAAGAAGAAGAAGAAGAAGAAGAAGAAGAAGAGATAAAGAAAATGGGAGGTGGGGTTTCGGTTTGCATGGAGAAGGAGGGAGGAGAGAGAGAGAGGGGTGAGGTTTCCAATGCTTCCTTGGGATTAGGACCTGCATTGGGAAGAGGAGGAAAATGATACTTTATAGGGGTTGGTGTGGGGGAATGGAGGGTTATGATGCTCCTAATTTAAATGGAGGGTGGAGATTTGCCCATTCCAATTGGAGGGCTAGGATTTCACATGAGTAAATTCATTTCTTCATGAGAAATGGAGTGGGAGAGTTGTTGACTACGGTCAACAATTGGTAACCTCTCCCTTTGGTCTTGGCCAATGGGGTGTAAACCCCCTCAATTAATTCTATAGATAGTCAGGTTTGGATTTGGAAAATTTTGGATTTTTCAGCAGATGTTGAGATTTAGAGTTGAGTTGTCTGTTATTTTATTTAATTAAACCCCTGGCGCACCCTACCGTTGCTATTTTATTTGGAGCCTAATATCAGCCCATAAATTCCATCGGATTATTGTACTTCTGACTTGACTCGCTAATTTAGGCACTGGACTTTTTCGTCACTCAAAATCAAATCTGTTGTGCCCTAAATTAATTGCACAACTTCCCGTATCCTAAAATCCATATTTAATTCTGTGTCGGACACCTGTGTCTTTACCTTAAATTTTGAGATACCAACTTAACCCGTTGAGCCGGACCAACTAAAGGGTCCAAGACTGACTCCAAGCCCCCACCATTTTTGACCTTTGTGTTATTTCTGAATTTTGACCCGAAGTACCCCCGTTTAATTTAAAAGTATGGGACACTTTAATTCTATTTAAATCGGGGATACCAATTTTGTCTAATCCAATTTTAATACCCAAATTAAACCCAATGCCAAATTAATTAAACCCATGCCTAACACCCTACACCCCCTCACCATGCAAATCACCAAACTCCATTTTCCCCATAATTTTTGTATTATTTTATGTGTTCGTGCAATTTCCTGAATTTAAGGGGCTTAGTTGCAATTTATTGATTTTAGGTGTCATCACCCCATTGGTCTAGGCCAAATGGAGAAGCCCCCTCTCCTTTGACCAAGTCAACATCCCTCCTCCCTTTCATTTGGATGAAGAAATAAATTCCTCCATATGTAATCTCCACCACTCATTTCAAATGGGCTAATCCACCCCATCCCTCCCCTTTTCCCAAGGCAGGCCCTAATCCCCATATCTAGAGAAACCCCCACCCCCTCTCTCTCTCTCTCTTTCTCTCTCTCTCTCTCCTCCCACTTCTCCATGTAAAAAAAACCGATCACCCATTCCCTTTTTTTTCCTCTTCTTCCTTTCTTCTTCTTATTCTTCCCTTTACCATCTTTTTCTTCCCTACTCCTACTCCGGCCAAGCCCCTCACCTCCGGCGGCCAACTTCACCACCAGGACCGGACTGCTCCTCCTCCACCCGAGCTGCTGTTGGCCACCCTTAGATTCTTCACTGCAGCACGAGCCGGCTGTTTCCCGACTGTCGAGCATCCGGCCTCCCCCATTCCATCTCTTTCCGACTGTCTCAGCCCGACTCCGGCGTCGCTGTGCGGCCACCTTCCGGCCGATTGAGTCTTCCCCCCAGCCCGGCTGAGCAGCTCCCCGACTTCAGCAAGCTGCAGCGCCCCGACTCTGTTGTGCACCCGACTCCGACAGTGCACCGCCCGCATTCGCTCCGGCACGACTGTGCAGTCTCATCCGGCCAGAGCTGACCCCGCGTTCAGTCCAGCGGTACAGCCATCTCTCTGACTCGCTCCGGCCTTCACATTCTCCCCCACAGCGGCCGTGCAGATCACCCTGTCCGGTCTGCAGCTTCCCCCTGCCACTCAGTCCGGCGATGCAGCACCCCCGTCCGGCCGACTTCCCCATCTCATCTCCTCCCTGTCCGATTACACTTTTATCTTCATCACCACCACCACCATCTTCCACCTTCACCACCACCATTATCATCACCACCACCCTCGGCGTTCCCTGCCATCGAGCACCACCACCAACTGATCATCCTCCGGCGATGGACCACCCTACCCCGGCCATCATCTCCGACCAGCGAGCCTCGTCGAGGTATCGACTCCCTCCCCCTCTCTATGTTTATGTATGTATGGACTTGTATTAGCTAGGGTTTAAGTATAGATGTTTGTATAGATTGTAGTGTAGTAAGATAATGAACCATGTGTTTAATAACGTTTGTTTAAGGGTTTATTATACATGTCATAATATGAAATTGATGGTTAAATGCAAGGTTGATATTTAGGCTTAATTCAGGTTATATATGCACTTGATGTTTGGGGAGGATATAGATAAATGAGGGTTTATGTATGTATCAAGTTTTAGGGTCTGATATGATTGTTCCAAGCATTTGATGGTTAATTGAGGAGCAGGTTAAATGGTAGTGAAATGATACGGTGATAACAAAACAGTGGTTATTTGGAGAGCTAATATTTGATGATGAATTTAAGTGAGTAGTAGCTAGGTTATTGGAAAGCGGGAATCAAGTATTAAATTAACGATTTGTGTAATCGAGGGTTTAATTGATTAATATTTAATTTATTCGAGGATGATATAATTATACATGCATATTAATGTCGGTAAAAACCAGGATAAAATCTGAGGATGATCACGACTTGAACTACTGAGAAACATTATAATGAACAATAGAGATTGAGGATTGGGTCTGATGATATTATACAGGCGATTGATTTTGAGATAGGTATTATTCGGATCAAGGATCAGAGATTGAGGACTGTGAAATTTGTAGTAACTATTTGAGTTTGAGACTGAGTTTAGGTGTAGATGTGTGACGCAACCCTGTCTGTCATGGAATAGATTATTGATTATTGGTTTGTATCTTATCTCTAGGTACTGCGGGACCTGAGGACTTGGACGTGGTACCGGATCCCCGTCATCAGCAGCCGCACGCAGGCAAGTGTACCTTGCCAACCTGTATTTCAGTTTTCAGATATTTATCGTTTCGTTATGTACATTATACACATATTTATGTTGACATTCGATACTTCGCGTCCGGTTCACAACCGGGTGAAGACGTACGTCGTAACGTCTTAGAAAGATTATTGGATGTTTCGTAGCATCTCAATATGCGTACCTGAGTATATCGACACCCCAGGACACATTCATACACTATGATCGTGCCAGATTCATGTATCCTGATACTGACATCATGACCAGAGACTGGGACAACCTTAGGGTCGCATCTGTTGAGTTATTTCTGTGTGTCGAGACTGTAGTTAGAGGTTCAGGTTCAGCGCACAATCGTTGACCGCTTGGGATGGGGAAGACAGTTACTAGACATTTGGGCTCCTCTACACGCACTTATATATATATATATATATATATATATATATATATATATATATATATATATATATATATGTATTGTTTCTGCAGTAATCCTGTATCTAGTGTAGTTGTATCACCCGTGTGACTCTTTGCCCGGAGCTGCGGTACGTCCCGTGTGTTTCCGTGTCCGGAGCTACGATTTTATTTTAGAAAGCTTACGCGTCGAATATTGTCTTTAATTTGTGTCTCACTTGTTTGGTTATGATAGATTACCCTGTCGTTGCACTTGTACTATCTGTTTACCTGGCATATTATATTTTTGTACCTTGTTACGTCCCTCTGAGGACCTGGTTTCCTGCCAGTTTTGCAGCATAGATGATTTCAGAGCATATGGAGTTGTTGTTCGTGTTACATGTCTTGCGAGCATGGTACCAGGTACTCACATCTTATCTATCGATATTATGGTTCTTTTATATTGATTATTCATCTGCTGTTGTAGCCTATTTTTTATAGACTCATACTTCTTCTCGAGTCTATTCGAGTTAGTGTATTATTGGGCGGCCGACTCTAGCACATATAGCTCATTCTTGTATACTTTTGTACATTGTGGATTGAGACATAGAGGTTTACATTTACGGGATATCTAGATAGTGCCCTTTATATTATACAGCTTATACGTATTCGAGTCAGACCAGAGTCTGGTCGAATGCGTAGCTGGCGTGTCACGTATTCCTAGTCCTACGTAATTTAGAGACTGGGGCATGACATATTTTTGTGGTGGCCCATGCAGGTCCGTTTTAAATCGTCTTGGTCACCTGACTGTGCCAAGCAAGCCTGCAAATTAGGAATATATATTATGATTGTTGAATAGGATCTCAATCCATAATCGATTTTTAAAAACTCTTTGTATGTGACTATCGCCCTTGGACTTCCAATTTGCATTCTTCAATTTTCGTCAATATCATTATCAATGTTCTTATCCCCTATTAATCGCGAAGAAGGATGCTTGTGCCTGATGATTTCCCTCCAGAAGAAGATCGAAGACCAGACGACAGAAGACAGAATGCGTATACCTTTCTCTGAGAAGATTGTTACCTTATCAGGATAAATTGATGGGTTCTTTGGATTCTAGAACTAGTGTGGAAGGTTGGCAAGAGAGTTGGACCCAGTAGTACCCTACCCGTGCTTGAGGTAGCAGTAATCTTGGAAGTACTGAGAGCTGGAAGGATTGTTGATCATGACCTAGAATAATTTATGGAAATGCATAGCCTGATGATGGAAACTAGTGGTTGTATATGATAGCAATGCTAGGAACGATGATTATGAGCTAGAGGAGATAAAATTTTAGGATCTCACTGGAAAGATAATGATCGAATTCCAGGAATTCTAGTATGTGTTTGAGTGATACCATTATTGTACTTGTGACTTGGAGAGATGAATAACGAAAAGAAGAAATTCGAGGAATAAAATTTTAGGAAAAACCTTGAGGAGAAGAGAAATTATACATTAGGCAAGGAAACATTTTCTTTTGAGGATTGATGTTGAAAATAGAACAGGAGAATTTATCTTGAGGTTAAAGTCTAGACTATGACATTACCCTAGACATGGATTGGTTAAGCCAATACCACACAATGCTTGATTGCCGTCGTGGTTGTGTCATCCTTAGACCATCAGATTACCCTGAGTTTGAGTTTCTTAAGAGAGCCCAGGAGTATGGTTCCCATCTGCCTTAGGGGTATACAATGCAGGAGGTGAACCAGTGTACCACTATATTATATCAGGGTTTGAGGATGTGTTTCTAGAGAATCTTTTTAGGTCTGCCACCGGACAGAAAGAGTTTGTTACAGAGTTGACTCCAAGAGCCGAGCCAGTTATTTTCCCGTCTTCAAACTAGCACCGATAGAGTTGGCTGAGTTGAAGGTCCATAGTAGAGGATCTCTTAGACAAGGGTTTCAGTAGGGCTAGTATTTCTCCATGGGAAGTACCCATCGTATGGTGCCGAAGAAGGACGAGACGGTATGTTTGCGTATTGATTTCAGGGACGGTATGTTTGTGTATCGATTACAGGGTTTAATGCAGTAACGATAAAGAACAAGTACCCTATGCCGTGCATCGATGATTTATTTGAATCAGCTAAGTGGTGCATGTGTATTCTCGAAGATCGATCTAAGATCCGGTTATCATCAGGTTAAGGTACGGAGAGAGGACATCCCAAAGACAGCTTCCCGGACGAAGTGTGGACACTATGAGTTTCTAGTCATGCCGTTTGGTTTAACCAACGCGCCAGCAGTATTTGTGAGTTTGATGAACTGTGCTTTCCACCAGTACTTAGATAAGTTCATGGTGGTAGTTCTCGACAAACATCTTGGTATATTCCAAGAGCCAGGAGGAGCATGAGAGGCATCTCAGGATTGTGTTGGAGACGCTGAGACACGAGAGGCTGTACGCCAAGCTCAGCAAATGTGAGTTCTGCCTGGATAGAGTACCATTCCTGGGACACAAAATCATCGGAGATGGACTAACAGTTGACCCGGAGAAGATAGTTGCAGTTGAGACATGGCCAACCCCTGCACCTGTTACAAAGACTAGGAGCTTCCTCGGCCTTGCCGGATATTATCGGAGGTTCGTAGAAATTTCTCGAGGATTGTTGCACCTATGATGCGACTGACGCATAAAGGCGAAGAGTTTATCTGGACCGACAAGTGTCAGGCGGCTTTCGATGAGCTGAAGAAGCGTCTGACATCAGCACCGATCTTGACACTACCTTCAGGTCAGGAGGATTTGTAGTGTATAGTGATGCGTCGGGGAGCGGATTGGGATGTGTACTGATGCAATACGGCAAGGTGATAGCCTACGCATCTAGACAGCTGAGAGTTCATGAGAAGAACTATCCGACGCATGACTTGGAGCTAGCTGCAGTGATATTTGCACTAAAGTTATGGAGACATTACCTTTATGGTGATCGTGTTGAGGTTTACACAGATCATAAAAGACTGAAGTATGTCTACACGCAGAAGGAGCTCAATATGGGACAGAGGCGCTAGCTAGAATTTATGATAGATTATAATATCGAGTTACAGTACCACCCTGGCAAGGCGAATGTAGTAGCAGATGCCTTGAGCAGAAAACCTATGGCATATTTTATGACTCATCGCAGTTGTTGGAGGATTTTCAGGAACTCAGGATTGAGGTCGTATTGCCAGGCATGGATGGACAGATGACAAGTCTCGAGGTTCAGTCTATACTGATTGAGAGGATCAGGGTAGCCCTGCCTACAGATACGAGATTTCGACGTCTACGAGAGAGGACAGAGGCCGACATGCAAACATGACACATGATTCAGGAAGACGGAACATTGAAGCATGGAGATTGCCTATATATTACGAGTGGTGAGCTACGCCAAGAGTTGATGACCGAGGCACATAGCTCAATTTATTCCATTCATCCCGGGGGTACAAAGATGTACCGAGACTTGAGGCCGCATTTCTTGTGGCATGGGATGAAGAGAGAAATTACAAGATTCGTGGCAAAATGTTTAGTTTGTCAGCAAGTCAAGGCTGAACATCAGAGGACTGCAGGATTATTGCAGCCGCTTCCCATTTCCGAGTAGAAGTGAGAACACATTACCATGGACTTCGTCACAGGCTTTCCACGAAGCCCTAGCGGGAAGGATGCAGTTTGAGTTATCGTAGACAGACTCACCAAGTCTGCACATTTCTTGCCCTTCAGAGTTGGGCAATTCACGGAGATATTAGCTGACATGTATATGAGACAGATAGTACGATTACATGGAGTTTCTGTCAGCATCATATCGGATCGTGATTCTAGATTCACGTCATATTTTTGGCGGAGTATGCAGGAGAGCCTAGGAACTCGTCTCAAGTTCAGCACCGCATATCATCCACAGACTGATGGTCAGTCAGAGCGCACGATACAGATATTAGAGGATATGTTGAGAGCGTGCATGATTAATTTTGGAGGATCTTGGGAGGACCACCTATACTTGGTGGAATTCTCCTACAATAACAGTTACCAGGCTAGCATACATATGGCACCCTATGAGGCACTGTACGGCAGGAAATGTAGGTCGCCAGTTTGTTTGAGTGACGTGGGAGAGCGTCAGATACTTGGTCCAGAGTTGGTAACACAGACAGTGGAGAAGGTCAAGCAGATTCAGAGCCACCTGCGTGCAGCACAGGACAGACAGAAACATTGGGCAGATGTGCACCGCCGACCACTGGAGTTCAAAGAAGGTGACCATGTATTTTTGAGGATATCACCTACTCGTAGTACCATCAAATTTGGAGGCAGAGACAAGCTGAGTCCGAGGTACATCGGACCTTTTGACATCTTGGAACGAGTTGGTGAAGTGACTTACCGTCTTGCATTACCTCCATCATTAGAGGGAGTACATGACGTATTTCATGTATGGAAGCTGAGGAGATATGTCGTAGACCCTAACCACGTGCTTGATCATTCGAAGATTACAGTCGGGCCCAGCCTATCTTACGTAGAGCAGCCAGTTGAGATCCTCGATCGCAGCAAGAAGACTTTGAGAGGGCAGACGATTTGACTGGTCAGAGTGGCATGGAAGCACCATTCACCAGGCGAGTCTACTTGGGAGCGCGAGGATTCTATTTGGCAGCATTTTCCATACTTATTTGAGGAGCAAGGTACGAATTTACGTACGACATTTGATTACTAGTTATTTTTAAATTCTTTTAGCTATTATCGTGCTTTACTTTTAAATTTCGGGGACAAAATTTTTCTAAGTTGGGAAGAATGTAAACCCAATCGATTAATTCTATAGATAGTCAGGTTTGGATTTGGAAAATTTTGGATTTTTCAGCAGATGTTGAGGTTTAGAGTTGAGTTGTCTGTTATTTTATTTAATTAAACCCTCGGCGCACCCTACCGTTGCTATTTTATTCGGAGCCAAATATCAGTCCATAAATTCCATCGGATTATTGTACTTCTGACTTGACTCGCCAATTTAGGCACTGGACTTTTCCGTCACTCAAAATCAAATCCATTGTGCCCTAAATTAATTGCACAACTTCCGGTATCCTAAAATCCATATTTAATTCTGTGTCGGACACCTGTGTCGTTACCCTAAATTTTGAGATATCAACTTAACCCGTTGAGCCGGACCAATTAAAGGGTCCAAGACTGACACCATGCCCCCACCATTTTTGACCTTTGTGTTATTTCTGAATTTTGACCCGAAGTACCCCCATTTAATTTAAAAGCGCGGGACACTTTAATTCTATTTAAATCGGGGATACCAATTTTGTCTAATCCAATTTTAATCCCCAAATTAATCCCAATGCCAAATTAATTAAACCCATGCCTAACACCCAACACCCCCTTACCATGCAAATCACCAAACTCTATTTTCCCCATAATTTTTGCATCATTTTATGTGTTCGTGCAATTTCCCGAATTTAAGGGGCTTAGTTGCAATTTATTGATTTTAGGTGTCATCACCCCATTGGTCTAGGCCAAATGGAGAAGCCTCATCTCCTTTGACCAAGTCAATATCCCTCCTCCCATTCATTTGGATGAAGAAATAAATTCCTCCATATGTAATCTCCACCACTCATTTCAAATGGTCTCATCCACACCATCCAACCCCCTACACAACCCCCTATATAATGTCATTTCCTCCCCTTTTCCCAAGGCAGGCCCTAATCCCCATGTCTAGAGAAACCCCTACCCCCTCTCTCTCTCTCTCCTCCCACTTCTCCATGTAAAAAAAACCGATCACCCATTCCCTTTTTCTTCCTCTTCTTCCTTTCTTCTTCTTATTCTTCCCTTCACCATCTTCTTCTTCCCTACTCCTACTCCGGCCAAGCCCCTCACCTCCGGCGGCCAACGTCACCACCAGGACCGGACTGCTCCTCCTCCACCCGAGCTGTTGTTGGCCACCCTTATATTCTCCACTACAGCACGAGCCGGCTGTTTCCTGACTGTCGAGCATCCGGCCTCCCCCATTCTATCTCTTTCCGACTGTCTCAGCCCGACTCCGGCGCCGCTGTGCGGCCACCCTCTGGCCGATTGAGTCTCCCCCCCAGCCCGGCTGAGCAGCTCCCCGACTTCAGCAAGCTGCAGTGCCCCGACTCTGCTGTGCACCCGACTCCGGCAGTGCACCGCCCGTATTCGCTCCGGCACGACTGTGCAGTCTCATCCGGCCAGAGCTGACCCCGCGTTCAGTCCAGCGGTACAGCCATCTCCCTGACTCGCTCCGGCCTTCACATTCTCCCCCGCAGCGGCCGTGCAGATCACCCCGTCCGGTCTGCAGCTTCCCCCTGCCACTCAGTCCGGTGGTGCAGCACCCCCGTCCGGCCGACTTCCCCATCTCATCTCCTCCCTGTCCGATTATACTTTTATCTTCATCACCACCACCACCATCTTCCACCTTCACCACCACCATTATCATCACCACCACCCTCGGCGTTCCCTGCCATCGAGCACCACCACCAACTGATCATCCTCCGGCGACGGACCACCCTACCCCGGCCATCATCTCCGACCAGCGAGCCTCGTCGAGGTATCGACTCCCTCCCCCTCTCTATGTTTATGTATATATGGACTTGTATTAGCTAGGGTTTAAGTATAGATGTTTGTATAGATTGTAGTGTAGTAAGACAATGAACCTTGTGTTTAATAACGTTTGTTTAAGGGTTTATTATACATGTCATAATATAAAATTGATTGTTAAATGCAAGGTTGATATTTAGGCTTAATTCAGGTTATATATGTACTTGATGTTTGGGGAGGATATAGATAAATGAGGGTTTATGTATGTATCAAGTTTTAGGGTCTGATATGATTGTTCCAAGCATTTGATGGTTAATTGAGGAGCAGGTTAAATGGTAGTAAAATAATACGGTGATAACAAAATAGTGGTTATTTGGAGAGCTAATATTTGATGATGAATTTAAGTGAGTAGTAGCTAGGTTATTAGAAAGCGGGAATCAAGTATTAAATTAACGATTTGTGTAATCGAGGGTTTAATTGATTAATATTTAATTTATTTGAGGATGATATAATTATACCTGCATATTAATGTCGGTAAAAACCAGGGTAAAATCTGAGGATGATCACGACTTGAACTACTGAGAAACATTATAATGAACATTAGAGATTGAGGATTTGGTCTGATGATATTATACAGGCGATTGATTTTGAGATAGGTATTATTCGGATCAAGGATCAGAGATTGAGGACTGTGAAATTGGTAGTAACTATTTGAGTTTGAGACTGAGTTTAGGTGTAGATGTGTGACGCAACCCTGTCTGTCATGGAATAGATTATTGATTATTGGTTTGTATCTCATCTCTAGGTACTGCAGGACCTGAGGACTTGGACGTGGTACCGGATCCCCGTCATCAGCAGCCGCACGCAGGCAAGTGTACCTTGCCACCCTGTATTTTAGTTTTCAGATATTTATCGTTTCGTTATGTACATTGTGCACATATTTATGTTGACATTCGATACTTCGCGTTCGGTTCACAACCGGGTGAAGACGTACGTCGTAACGTCTTAGAAAGATTGTTGGATGTTTCGTAGCATCTCGATATGCGTACCTGAGTATATCGACACCCCAGGACACACTCATACACTATGATCGTGCCAGATTCATGTATCCTGATACTGACATCATGACCAGAGACTGGGACAACCTTAGGGTCACGTCTGTTGAGTTATTTCTGTGTGTCGAGACTGTAGTTAGAGGTTCAGGTTCAGCGCACAATCGTTGACCGCTTGGGATGGGAAAGACAGTTACTAGACATTTGGGCTCCTCTGCACGCACTTATATATATATATATATATATATATATATATATATATGTATTGTTTCTGCAGTAATCCTGTATCTAGTGTAGTTGTATCACCCGTATGACTCTTTGCCCGGAGCTGCGGTACGTCCCGTGTGTTTCCGTGTCCGAAGCTACGATTTTATTTTAGAAAGCCTACGCGTCGAATATTGTCTTTAATTTGTGTCTCACTTATTTGGTTATGATAGATTACCCTGTCATTGCACTTGTACTATCTGTTTACCTGGCATATTGTATTTTTGTACCTTGTTACGTCCCTCTGAGGACCTGGTTTCCTGTCAGTTTTGCAGCATAGATGATTTCAGAGCATATGGAGTTGTTTTTCGTGTTACATGTCTTGCGAGCATGGTACCAGGTACTCACATCTTATCTACCGATATTATGGTTCTTTTACATTGATTATTCATCTGCTGTTGTAGCCTAGTTTTTATAGACTCATACTTCTTCTCGAGTCTATTCGAGTTAGTGTGTTATTGGGCGGCCGACTCTAGCACATATAGCTCATTCTTGTATACTTCTGTACATTGTGGATTGAGACATAGAGGTTTACATTTACGGGATATCTAGATAGTGCCCTTTATATTATACAGCTTATACGTATTCGAGTCAGACCAGAGTCTGGTCGAAATCGTAGCTGGCGTGTCACGTATTCCTGGTCCTATGTAATTTAGAGACTGGGGCATGACATATTTTTGTGGTGGCCCATGCAGGTCCGTTTTAAATCGTCTTGGTCACCTGACTGTGCCAAGCAAGCCTGCAAATTAGGAATAGATATTATGATTGTTGAATAGGATCTCAATCCATAATCGATTTTTAAAAACTCTTTGTATGTGACTATCGCCCTTAGACTTCCAATTTGCATTCTTCAATTTTTGTCAATATCATTATCAATGTTCTCATCCCCTATTAATCCCGAAGAAGGATGCTTGTGCCTGATGATTTCCCTCCAGAAGAAGATCGAAGACCAGACGACAGAAGACAGAATGCGTATACCTTTCTCTGAGAAGATTGTTACCTTATCAGGATAAATTGATGGGTTCTTTGGATTCTATAACTAGTGTGGAAGGTTGGCAAGAGAGTTGGACCCAGTAGTACCCTACCCGTGCTTGAGGTAGCAGTAATCTTGGAAGTACTGAGAGCTGGAAGGATTGTTGATCATGACCTAGAATAATTTATGGAAATGCATAGCCTGATGATGGAAACTAGTGGTTATATATGATAGCAATGCTAGAAACGATGATTATGAGCTAGAGGAGATAAAATTTTAGGATCTCACTGGAAAGATAATGATCGGATTCCAGGAATTCTAGTATGTGTTTGAGTGATACCATTATTGTACTTTCGACTTGGAGAGATGAATAACGAAAAGAAGAAATTCGAGGAATAAAATTTTAGGAAAAACCTTGAGGGAAGAGAAATTATACATTAGGCAAGGAAACATTTTCTTTTGAGGATTGATGTTGAAAATAGAACAGGAGAATTTATCTTGAGGTTAAAGTCTAGACTATGACATTACCCTAGACATGGATTGGTTGAGCCAATACCACACAATGCTTGATTGCCGTCGTGGTTGTGTCATCCTTAGACCATCAGATTACCCTGAGTTTGAGTTTCTTAAGAGAGCCTAGGAGTATGGTTCCCATCTGCCTTAGGGGTATACAATGCAGGAGGTGAACCAGTGTACCACCATATTATATCAGGGTTTTAGGATATATTTCTAGAGAATCTTTTTAGGTCTGCCACCGGACAGAAAGAGTTTGTTACAGAGTTGACTCCAAGAGCCGAGCCAGTTATTTTCCCGTCTTCAAACTAGCACCGATAGAGTTGGCTGAGTTGAAGGTCCATAGTAGAGGATCTCTTAGACAAGGGTTTCAGTCAGGCTAGTGTTTCTCCATGGGGAGTACCCATCGTATGGTGCCGAAGAAGGACGAGACGGTATGTTTGCGTATTGATTTCAGGGACGGTATATTTGTGTATCGATTACAGGATTTAATGCAGTAACGATAAAGAACAAGTACCCTATGCCATGCATCGATGATTTATTTGAATCAGCTAAGTGGTGCATGTGTATTCTCGAAGATCGATCTCAGATCCGGTTATCATCAGATTAAGGTACGGAGAGAGGACATCCCGAAGACGGCTTCCCGGACGAAATGTGGACACTATGAGTTTCTAGTCATGCCGTTTGGTTTAACCAACGCGCCAGCAGTATTTGTGAGTCTGATAAACTGTGCTTTCCACCAGTACTTAGATAAGTTCGTGGTGGTAGTTCTCGACAAACATCTTGGTATATTCCAAGAGCTAGGAGGATCATGAGAGGCATCTTAGGATTGTGTTGGAGACGCTGAGACACGAGAGGCTGTACGCCAAGCTCAGCAAATGTGAGTTCTGCCTGGATAGAGTACCATTCCTGGGACACAAAATCACCGGAGATGGACTAACAATTGACCCGGAGAAGATAGTTGCAGTTGAGACATGGTCAACCCCTGCACCTGTTACAGAGACTAGGAGCTTCCTCGGACTTGCCGGATATTATCGGAGGTTCGTAGAAATTTTTTGAGGATTGTTGCACCTATGACGCGACTGACACATAAAGGCGACGAGTTTATCTGGACCGACAAGTGTCAGGCGGATTTCGATGAGCTGAAGAAGCGTCTGACATCAGCACCGATCTTGACACTACCTTCAGGGTCAGGAGGATTTATAGTGTATAGTGATGCGTCGGGGAGCGGATTGTGATGTGTACTGATACAACACGGCAAGGTAATAGCCTACGCATCTAGACAGCTGAGAGTTCATGAGAAGAACTATCCGACGCATGACTTGGAGCTAGCTGCAGTGATATTTGCACTAAAGCTATGGAGACATTACCTTTATGGTGATCGTGTTGAGGTTTACACAGATCATAAAAGACTGAAGTATGTCTACACGCAGAAGGAGCTCAATATGGGACAGAGGCGCTAGCTAGAATTTATGATAGATTATAATATCGAGTTACAGTACCACCCTGGCAAGGCGAATGTAGTAGCAGATGCCTTGAGCAGAAAATCTATGGCATATTTTATGACTCATCGCAGTTGTTGGAGGATTTTCAGGAACTCAGGATTGAGGTCGTATTGCTAGGCATGGATGGACAGATGACAAGTCTCGAGGTTCAGTCTATACTGATTGAGAGGATCAGGGTAGCCCTGCCCACAGATGCGAGATTTCGATATCTAAGAGAGAGGACAGAGGCCGGCATGCAAACAGGACTCAGGATTCAGGAAGACGGAACATTGAAGCATGGAGATTGCCTATATGTTACGAGTGGTGAGCTACGCCAAGAGTTGATGACCGAGGCACTTAGCTCGATTTATTTCATTCATCCCGGGGGTACGAAGATGTACCGAGACTTGAGGCAGCATTTCTTGTGGCATGGGATGAAGAGAGAAATTACAAGATTCGTGGCAAAATGTTTAGTTTGTCAGCAAGTCAAGGCTGAACATCAGAGGACTGCAGGATTATTGTAGCCGCTTCCCATTCCCGAGTAGAAGTGGGAACACACTACCATGGACTTCGTCACAGGCTTCCCACGAAGCCTTAGCAGGAAGGATGCAGTTTGGGTTATCGTAGACAGACTCACCAAGTCTGCACATTTCTTGCCCTTCATAGTTGGGCAATTCACGGAGATATTAGCTGACATATATATGAGGCAGATAGTACGATTACATGGAGTTCCTGTCAGCATCGTATCGGATCGTGATTCTAGATTCACGTCACATTTTTGGCGGAGTATGCAGGAGAGCCTAGGAACTCGTCTCAAGTTCAGCACCGCATATCATCCACAGACTGATGGTCAGTCAGAGCGCACGATACAGATATTAGAGGATATGTTGAGAGCGTGCATGATTGATTTTGGAGGATCTTAGGAGGACCACCTACACTTGGTGGAATTCTCCTACAATAACAGTTACCAGGCTAGCATACATATGGCACCCTATGAGGCACTGTACGGCAGGAAATGTAGGTCGCCAGTTTGTTGGAGTGACGTGGGAGAGCGTCAGATACTTGGTCCAGAGTTGGTAACACAGACAGTGGAGAAGGTCAAGCAGATTCAGAGCCACCTGCGTGCAGCACAGGACAGACAGAAACATTGGGCAGATGTGCACCGCCGACCACTGGAGTTCAAAGAAGGTGACCATATATTTTTGAGGATATCACCTACTCGTGGTACCATCAAATTCGGAGGCAGAGACAAGCTGAGTCCGAGGTACATCGGACCTTTTGACATCTTGGAACGAGTTGGCGAAGTGGCTTACCGTCTTGCATTACCTCCATCATTAGAGGGAGTACATGACGTATTTCACGTATTGCAGCTGAGGAGATATGTCGCAGACCCTAGCCACGTGCTTGATCATTCGGAGATTACAGTCGGGCCCAGCCTATCTTACGTAGAGCAGCCAGTTGAGATCCTCGATCGCAGCGAGAAGACTTTGAGTGGGTAGACGATTTGACTGATCAGACTGGCATGGAAGCACCATTCACCAGGCGAGTCTACTTGGGAGCGCGAGGATTCTATTCGGCAGCATTTTTCGTACTTATTTGAGGAGCAAGGTACGAATTTACGTACGATATTTGATTACTAGTTGTTTTAAAATTCTTTTAGCTATTATCGTGCTTTACTTTTAAATTTCGGGGACAAAATTTTTCTAAGTTGGAAAGAATGTAAACCCACTCGATTAATTCTATAGATAGTCAGGTTTGGATTTGGAAAATTTTGGATTTTTCAGCAGATGTTGAGGTTTAGAGTTGAGTTGTCTGTTATTTTATTTAATTAAACCCCTGACGCACCCTACCGTTGCTATTTTATTCGGAGCCCAATATCAGTCCATAAATTCCATCGGATTATTGTACTTCTGACTTGACTCGCCAATTTAGGTACTGGACTTTTCCGTCACTCAAAATCAAATCCATTGTGCCCTAAATTAATTGCACAACTTCCCGTATCCTAAAATCCATATTTAATTCTGTGTCGGACACCTGTGTCGTTACCCTAAATTTTGAGATACCAACTTAACCCGTTGAGCCGGACCAATTAAAGGGTCCAAGACTGACACCATGCCCCCACCATTTTTGACCTTTGTATCATTTCTGAATTTTGACCCGAAGTGCCCCTATTTAATTTTAAAGCGCAGGACACTTTAATTCTATTTAAATCAGGGATACCAATTTTGTCTAATCCAATTTTAATCCCCAAATTAATCCCAATGCCAAATTAATTAAACCCATGCCTAACACCCAACACCCCCTCACCATGCAAATCACCAAACTCTATTTTCCCCACAATTTTTGCATCATTTTATGTGTTCGTACAATTTCCCGAATTTAATGGGCTTAGTTGCAATTTATTGATTTTAGGTGTCATCACCCCATTGGTCTAGGCCAAATGGAGAAGCCCCATCTCCTTTGACCAAGTCAACATCCCTCCTCCCATTCATTTGGATGAAGAAATAAATTCCTCCATATGTAATCTCCACCACTCATTTCAAATGGGCTCATCCACACCATCCAACCCCCTACACAACCCCCTATATAATGTCATTTTCTCCCCTTTTTCCAAGGCAGGCCCTAATCTCTATGTCTAGAGAAACCCCTACCCCCTCTCTCTCTCTCTCTCTCCTCCCACTTCTCCATGTAAAAAAAATCGATCACCCATTCCCTTTTTCTTCCTCTTCTTCCTTTCTTCTTATTCTTCCCTTCACCATCTTCTTCTTTCCTACTCCTACTCCGGGCAAGCCCCTCACCTCCGGCTGCCAACGTCACCACCCGGACTAGACTACTCCTCCTCCACCCGAGCTGCTGCTGGCCACCCTTAGATTCTCCACTGCAGCATGAGTCGGCTGTTTCCCGACTGTCGAGCATCCGGCCTCCCCCATTCCATCTCTTCCCGACTGTCTCAGCCCGACTCCGGCGCCGTTGTGCGGCCACCCTCCGGCCGATTGAGTCTTCCCCCAGCCCGGCTGAGCAGCTCCCCGACTTCAGCAAGCTGTAGCACCCCGACTCTGCTGTGCACCCGACTCCGGCAGCGCACCGCCCGTATTCGCTCCGGCACGACTGTGCAGTCTCATCCGGCCAGAGCTGACCCCGCATTCAGTCCAGCGGTACAGCCATCTCCCTGACTCGCTCCGGCCTTCACATTCTCCCCCGCAGCGGCCGTACAGATCACCCCGTCCGGTCTGCAGCTTCCCCCCGCCACTCAGTCCAGCGGTGCAGCACCCCCCGTCCGGCCGACTTCCTTATCTCATCTCCTCCCTGTCCGATTACACTTTCATCTTCATCACCACCACCACCAGCTTCCACCTTCACCAGCACCATTATCATCACCACCACCCTCGGCGTTCCCTGCCATCGAGCACCACCACCAACTGATCATCCTCCGACGACGGACCACCCTACTCCGGCCATCATCTCCGACCAGCGAGCCTCGACGAGGTATCGACTCCCTCCCCCTCTCTAGGTTTATGTATGTATGGACTTGTATTAGCTAGGGTTTAAGTATAGATATTTGTATAGATTGTAGTATAGTAAGACAATGAACCTTGTGTTTAATAACATTTTTTAAGGGTTTATTATACATGTCATAATATGAAATTGATGGTTAAATGCAAGGTTGATATTTAGGCTTAATTCAGGTTATATATGCACTTGATGTTTGGGGAGGATATAGATAAATGAGGGTTTATGTATGTATCAAGTTTTAGGGTCTGATATGATTGTTCCAAGCATTTGATGGTTAATTAAGGAGCTGGTTAAATGGTAGTAAAATGATACGGTGATAACAAAATAGTGGTTATTTGGAGAGCTAATATTTGATGATGAATTTAAGTGAGTAGTAGCTAGGTTATTGGAAAGAGGCAATCAAGTATTAAATTAATAATTTGTGTAATCGAGGGTTTAATTGATTAATATTTAATTTATTTGAGGATGATATAATTATACGTGCATATTAATGTCGGTAAAAACCAGGGTAAAATCTGAGGATGATCACGACTTGAACTATTGAGAAACATCATGATGAACATTAGAGATTGAGGATTTGGTCTGATGATATTATACAGGCGATTGATTTTGAGATAGGTATTATTCGGATCAAGGATCAGAGATTGAGGACTGTGAAATTGGTAGTAACTATTTGAGTTTGAGACTGAGTTTAGGTGTAGATGTGTGACGCAACCCTGTCTGTCATGGAATAGATTATTGATTATTGGTTTGTATCTCATCTCTAGGTACTGCGGGACCTGAGGACTTGGACGTGGTACCGGATCCCCGTCATCAGCAGCCGCACGCAGGCAAGTGTACCTTGCCACCCTGTATTTTAGTTTTCAGATATTTATCGTTTCGTTATGTACATTGTGCACATATTTATGTTGACATTCGATACTTCGCGTTCGGTTCACAACCGGGTGAAGACGTACGTTGTAACGTCTTAGAAAGATTGTTGGATGTTTCGTAGCATCTCGATATGCGTACCTGAGTATATCGACACCCCAGGACACACTCATACACTATGATCGTGCCAGATTCATGTATCCTGATACTGACATCATGACCAGAGATTGGGACGACCTTAGGGTCGCATCTATTGAGTTATTTCTGTGTGTCGAGACTGTACTTAGAGGTTCAGGTTCAGCGCACAATCGTTGACCACTTGGGATGGGAAAGACAGATATTAGACGTTTGGGCTCCTCTGCACGCTTATATATATATATATATATATATATATATATATATATATATATATATATATATATATATATATATATATGTATTATTTCTGTAGTGATCATGTATCTAGTGTAGTTGTATCACCCGTGTGACTCTTTGTCCGGAGCTGCGGTACGTCCCGTGTGTTTCCGTGTCCGGAGCTACAGTTTTATTTTAGAAAGCCCACGCGTCGAACATTGTCTTTAAATTGTGTCTCACTTGTTTGGTTATGATAGATTACCCTGTCGTTGCACTTGTACTATCTATTTACCCGGCATGTTGTATTTCTGTACCTTGTTACGTCCCTCTGAGGACCTGGTTCCCTGCCAGTTTTGCAGCATAGATGATTTCGGAGCATTTGGAGTTGCTGTTGGAGTTGCATGTCTTGCAAGCATGGTACCAGGTACTCACATCTTATCTACCGGCATTATGGTTATTTTACATTGATTATTGATCTGCTGTTGTAGCCTAGTTTTTATAGACTTATACTTCTTCTCGAGTCTATTGAGTTAGTGTGTTATTGGGCGGCCGACTCTAGCACATATAGCTCATTCTTGTATACTTCTGTACATTATGGATTGAGACATAAAGGTTTACATGGTGAGGGGGTATTGGGAATTACGCAACTAAGCCCCTTAAATTCGGAAAATTGCACGAACACATAAAATAATGCAAACATTGTGGAGAAAATTATGTTTGGTGATTTACATGGTGAGGGGGTGTTGGGTGTTTGGCACGGGTTTAATTTAATGGCCATCGGGATTAATTGGGGATTAAAATAGGATTAGTCAAAATTGGTATCCCCGGTTTAAATAGAATTAAAATATCCCGCGCTTTTAAATTAAATGGGGGCACTTGGGGTCAAAATTTAGAAATTACACAAAGGTCAAAAATGGTGGGGGCTTGGAGTCAGTCTTGGACCCTTTAGTTGGTCCGGCTCAACCGGTTAAGTTGGTATCTCAAAATTGAGGGTAACGACACAGGTGTCCGACACGGAATTAAATATGGATTTTAGGATACGGGAAGTTGTGCAATTAATTTAGGGCACAACGAATTTGATTTTGAGTGACGAAAAAGTCCAGTGCCTAAATTGGCGAGTCAAGTCAGAAGTATAATAGTCCGATGGAATTCATAGGCTGATAATGGGCTCCGAATAACTAAGCAATGATAGAGCGCGCCTAGGATTTAATTAAATAAAAATAATAGACGCCTCAACTCTAAACCTCATCATCTTCTAAAAAATCCAAAATTTCCCAAATCCCAAACCTGACTATCTATAGAATTAATCGAGGGGGTTTACATCGTAACTTTGGTTCATAGCCTATCGTTAGTACAATAGTCCAACCCTACAACCAAACAAGGACAAGGATTGGACCACCGTACTATAATAGTCTATGTCCATGGACTACTAATAACTGCTAAGTCTTCCAACATGCAATTTCTATCAGCAGTTATCCCTAACGCACGTCCCATATGTACAGGAGGCCAAACCCGTCACGCAAGTCCGTGATCTATATGAGACTCACACTCGTATAACAGCTGTGTCATGGCCAATGAAACCTAATAATACCTCATGATAATGGGATGGTCTCATAATCTAGGTCAACATGCATATACATAATTAAAACAGAATACGACGACACCGTCGTTGCACCCAAGTTTCCTTGGATGCGCAGTTTATATAGCAGTTAAAATATATGAACTAAATAAATAGAAATAAGATGCATGCAACATATGGAATATGAATTACAGTACAATATCAAGGTATACTTGCCTGGCAAGAAAGCTGCGTAGTACCAATAACCTGCTCCTGAAGTCGCGCAGAACAATCCCAAAATCATATATACATATAATATAATATAATACAACATCAGCCATTACACTAGCACATACACAAACATAATTATACTGGACTCAGAGGGTACGCTAGGGGTGACACTGGTTAACTAACATGGTCAAATGTGCGTCTAATTACGCGGGTGTCACGCCTTCAAATGTTGTATCAAAATTAGACAGTCAACTAACATGTGTCTAAGCCAGTACATTAATGTACACAAGGCAGTCAACTAACATGTTCTTAGGGTTACTTGGTCAAACGTAAATATGGGATATCCATAATTAACCTAGGGTCTCACAACAATATATTATAGTCATAATTATTATTTAGCATCTAATTACCTACTTATATATATATATATATATATATATATATATATATATATATATATATATATATATATATATATATATATATATATATATATATCAATTTGATTATAATATGCGTACGTATACGCACACAAGTCATTGGGTTCACCGACACGGGTCTGAAATCAACCAACTATCACGATGACGACAATGATATCGATGATGATGACGAGGGTAATGATGATTATGATGATGAGGGTAATGATGATGGTAAGGATGAGGGTAATGATGATGGTGAGGATGATGATGATTAAGGGATGATTAGGATGATAATTGGTGATGATGATGTTGATGATGTTGATGATGAAGGGGATGATAATGGTGATGATTGTGTTGATGATGAAGATGATGATAATGGTGATTAAGGTGATTATTAGGTCAATGATTAGGGTGATGATGACTATGATGATGATGGAGATTATGATGGTGATGATGATTGAAGGGATGATGGTGATGATGATAGTTAGGATGATAATGGTGATGATGTATGTTATGGGGGTGATGATGATAGGGATGATGGTGGTTGAAGTCTGCCGGAGTCCAGCTCAGGCGAGGAGGAGGAGAGAGCAGGGAGAAGAGGTGGTGGTGCTCAAGTGGCGTTAATGACGAGTCGAGGCTGCTGTAAGGCTGCACGGGAAGTCGGGGAACGCCGGGGGTTGCTCTGGTCGAAGGAGATGAGGCAATGGTGATGGTGGTCCGGAGAAGAACGGTGGTCGTGGCCGCGGGGAGATGGCCAGGAAGGGGCCGGAGATGGAAGAGGACGGCGAGGATGATGGTGATGATGTCGACGGAGTTGGGCCTAGGCTCCGGCGATGTCTCAGTGGGGAGTGGTGGTGTAGATATAGGTGATGATGGTGAAGATCGAGGGAGCCGACAGTTGGGAGCTGCTCCGGCGATGTGGTGTTGACCGAAGTGGAGGCGGTTCAGGCGAGGAGAAGGAGTCGAGAAGAAGAAGTCGGGGCGAAGGTGTCTCCGACGAGGTCGGGGTCTGTTCGAGTCGGGGAAAAGGACTCGGCGGAGGAAGAATGAGGGAGATGGCTGGAGTTGTCCGGCGACTAGTCGAGTTGGAGACGAGGGCACTGCCGGAGTCGGGATGGCAGGCGAATTGCTCCGGTCGGCGGGAACATGAAGAGGAACAGGAGAGGAGGTGGGTTGTCGGCTAGAATAGGAAGAGGGAGGTGGTTGTAGTCGGCTAGGTTAAGTTTTTAGGGAATGGAAATAAAAGAAAAATAAAGGAAAAGTTATTTATATATGTATGTAGAAAAGGGTTTGCGGGTTGACCTAGAATGGTGGGCTTGGTCAACATCCTACTTGGGATGGGCCTTGGCTTGTCATGTAGGTATTGGAGGGCTATAATTTGCATTGTTCAAAATGCATGACTAGGATTATATGGGGGTGATGTTGAGTGCTATACACTCCAAAAATTATAGGAAAAATTCACATGAAGAAAAAAATGGATTTCTTCATGTGTTGTGTCCAATGGTGTGGACACCTCAATGCATTTTTACATAAAATGCCCAACAATTAGAAAATTGCACAAAGAAATAAATTGGATTAAATAATTAAAATTATTATAATTGGTATTCTAAAATTAATTAGAAGTACATGGGGCTAAAATTAGGTGGGACACAAGTGTCATGGACATAGAGGACTTAGGATAGAATATTACCATAAATTGGGTTGCACAAAACGGGTCAAGATTGTGTCTCCAATTTCGATTGGAACGCACAAGGATACAAAGTTGAATTTATTTAGAATTAAATATAAACGTCTGCGACGAATGTTGTACGACTAAAATGTAGTACAAGAGAGCATAATTATAAGTTACACAAAGGTCAGAATAGATGACTTGCACGTCTAGGACAAGGATATAAAATTTGTAGGAAGGCAATGGCTAGTGTAGCGCTCCAATTATCGAAGCAACGATAAGGTGCACTAAGTGATATAATTATTGTAAAATTAATTAAAATGCTGTGTTCTATTTCTAATTGGATTCAAACTAGCCATAGTCTCACCATCTAAGCCAAGTAGGCCTAATTTTGGGTGAGGGGGTTTACATGTGGCTAGGCAGAATTTAATGCCCCTGGCTTAGTCATGAGCACTCTGAGGGGATTGACTAAGAAAATAACCTAATTTGTCTATCTGGTCATATATTGGCACGTCTTCTGTATGGCGAAGACCAAAGTGAGGCACTCCTTCTCGAAAAGGTTGTACCTGTGCTCGTCATCGACTATCATCCTACTGAGATAGTAGATGTCATATTCATGATATGTATCACTCTTTTGGCCTAGTAGAACGCCATGAGAATGACCCATTGCACGGACGTAGAGTAAGAAGGGTTTTCCTATGAATGGAGCCACCAACACTGGCGGATTCGTGAAATATCTTTTGATATCATCGAATGCTTGTTGGCATTCTTCAATCCAAATGAAGGAGACTCCCTTCTTCATAAGCTGGGTAAATGGTTGACATCGTCCGGAGATGTCATAGCCATATTCCATAATACAATATTATTCAAAATTTTTTTAATTATTTTAAATATCAAATAATAATAATTTATTCTTAAAAAAATATTTGGATTTTTTTCTAAGAAATAATTACGTAAAAAAATTTATGTTACATTTTTATTTAAGCCCTTGGTTTAATTTTGTAATTTAGTATTTGTGCTTGGCTACCTCATGCATGTATGTGTCCTCATGTATGTTATTCAAGGGCAATTTTGATATTTCACTTTAGTCTCATAATGATTTGTCTATAGATATTTATTAAAAAAGGAAAAAAATCCATATATTAGAGGCAAAGAGGCATTAGCCAACTCCTCTATCTCCCTCTCACCGACCCTACTCTCCTCTCTTCATCTTCTTCTTCTTTCTCCTTCTCCTTTAAAAAAATCAACAACTACCTTATCAACCACACCAAATACAACAGCCACACCACTGCCACCCTCATCTGTGGCCGTGTCCGCCCCACGCCGCGGCAGCGCATCTGTTGGCTGTGCCTTCTGTCGCGCATCTGTCAGCTGCTCCGGCCGACCTCCGATCCTCCGTCGTCGGTCACCACTACAACTTCCATTTTTTCTCTTTCCATTTTAGGTATAATCCTTCCCAGAAATTTCTTTAAATTCTTTTCAAATAAAACCTAGGTCAAAATCCTCCATCTATATATTTCATTAATTATTCTCAATTTTGAATAGAATTTCTTGAAGAAAAGGATTAGGAGAACAAAACCCTATCTCAAATTGGAAATCAAACCAAGGCAAGCCCTCATCCATTCCATCAATTTTTATCCTGTTTCATTTCTTACTCCAAATTTCTAAAATTCATATGATGATTTTTGATCAGCAAAATTATGAGTTAGGATAACTATATATATTTGTATCTATACATTGGATATATGATTTAGGGAAAAGTATTAGTAAAGGTTATGGTCGTAGATTTTAAATTTTAAATGTTAAGTTGAATGTTGTGTATATGTTGCCATAGTAATATGTAGTTGGATGTTTACATGTTAAGTAGATTGGTAAATATATAGGTTGGAACGGTACTAAGGTGGTTGAAATAATAAAGAATTATGATCATAATCTTTGCTTATGATAATAGTATATAATTTTACCATTGGAAGTTAGCATCTAAAATTGAATCTGTAGAGCCTAATTTTGTACATACAAATGTGGTTTGTATAGACTTGCTATGTATAGAGGGGAATCCTGGTACCAAGTTGGTTTCTATACGTGTATCAATATAATCATGTTTTGTATAAAAGTAGTTTATGGATATGATTTTAGCAGCCATCATTAAGATTGACAATCTTCGTATTGAATTAGGAACTTGATGGAATGCATTCTTACTTCCAAATTGATTCATTTATGATTATAAATTTATAGGCTATATGCATATAGTTAGAAACACTATTATTAAGTTTGGAGCAAATGCCTATGCTAAGAAAACTTCTATATTTTGTCAAAGAGTAGTGAATCAAGTGGAACACCATGAGTTTCCAAATCCATACCCAGCTATTCTTGACCATAATTATGGGTTAATCAAAGGAATTTGGCATGATAAAGGATAAACAATTAGAAAATCCTAGTAGGTTGTATAAGATTTATTTGGTTTGGATTCTTTTGGAAACATGATGATTTAAATTAAGATTCAGAGGTAAATTTCTAACTAAATTCCTATTATGATTAAGAAAACATATATTCCTCATTCAATTGTTTAAATTGAGTATTACAATCTTACTAGAAATGATATCTAGAGAACTACCAGGAAAGAAATTTTGATTGATGATGAATTTTGCTAAACATAAGTATTTCTAAGTCATCATTGAATCAATTATTCTTATTAGCTATGAGTTTTTATGATAACATTTGTAGCCTCGAGGACATACAAGATACCAATTATGCAAAGTCATATATTCATAATGATCAATAACTTACAAATGGAATATTGATATAAATTTATTTATATACATGGGATTATAGATTTTTCCAGAAATATAAGATTTTAGAATGTTGGTATGTATATGGCATGAATTTAGTTAAATCAAGTCCAATTGGACTTGGAAAAAAATATCTTGGGTTGATAAGAATATTTCAGCATAAAGTGTAATTAAATGTCAATCATATTACTTTTAGGTTGAAGACCTAGTACTATAATAGAGATGCTTATGGTTTAATAGTACAAGGGCCAAGTAGTCCAAAATGAATAATAGAGAATTCTGGATCCATTTGAAATGAAAATTTAGCTTTTATATGATTATTGGAACTATGTTCT
This sequence comes from Iris macrosiphon, assembly GCA_036927795.1. NCBI lineage: Eukaryota > Viridiplantae > Streptophyta > Magnoliopsida > Asparagales > Iridaceae > Iris > Iris macrosiphon. The sequence goes on along the minus strand of JAYESA010000006.1, from coordinate 146,080,544 downwards.
ATGCGCTTGAAGAATAGAGATATGGTAGTATTTGTTTTCTTTATGATACGGTCCAAAAATGTTTTTGATTTGAATAATTGCTTTAAATTTATTAATGATTAATTCATACTAATGAGACAGTTATCATGCAAAGTCTCATTTATGTATATTATTGCTATTACGGAGTTTTGTAACTTATGCTGAGTGGTGTATAATGTAACGACCCGTTCCGCTCAAGTGGAGAGACAATTCAAACGGCGCAGTGCGACGACCCGACCCGCTTTACTCAGCGAGAAGACTTACTTGAGGCAAAGGATTTCAGACTTGTCCTTTCAGGAGTTCAGACTTAGACTTTCAATAGCTAATTGCTAAGTTAGTATCGGATTGGTAAGAAAACTTAGGTTGGTTATTTGAATATGAATATATATATTAACTGTATTTGTTACCGGTGTTGAGAGTTGCTCCACCGAAGAGGTCGACGAATTCAAAAATTCTATGGAGGGTTTCTCCGGGTCTATTATACAAATTATAAAAATCTTGGCTCCAAAATACAAAGAAAACTCTGCCAAAATTTTCAAGGAATTCTAGAGAGAACCGTTTTCGAAAAATCTGAATAATTGGTTAGCCTCTATTTCAAGTCATTTAGTAACTATTTGATTTAGGATCAAACTCTAAAAATCTTAGATTCTGAATTTAGACTATATGACCTGTAGGATAAACCTACACGTGCACGAAAGGACAATAAAAGTTTTAATGTTTCATATTCCAAGGCAAGGAGTACAAATTTCTATGTTTTTGGAATGGTCCTACCAAATGGAATGTTACTGTTTAAGCATGGTTCCATGAGCACACAAAATGAATAAATGATTGGATATTTAATGTTTTCACTAAGACGGAACTACTTGCCGAACAATATTCTCGTAAAGCGTGTGGTGATTGACACACGAGATAAAATATGAATCGGACCTGTAATTCAACTTAAATTTTACGTTAGATAGAAATGATTATGAATTTATAGAATAGCATTGGGGTGGAAGAGAATATTTGGATCACACCGTCGAACTCTTTAAAATATTAACTATTTTAAAATTAATGTTGACCAGTAGTTTCAGCATACGTATGGCCATACGATGACCGATGTGAGGCTTAGTTCACATACATGTCATTGGATCCGAATTCTTGAAAGAGATCAAGAAATTCGAAAATTGTGTATATCCAATGTTATCCTATTTTTTGAATTCTTGGAAAAGTTCAAGATATTCGACAATTGTTTATATTATCACGTGATCTAAATTCTTGAATTATTGTTTATATCATGTTTTATCATATTAAATATGATTCAATGGTTATTATAGTGATACAACGATATCACAATACCTGTGGTACTGGAATCTAAGCACCGTCCATCAAGAAAATTTACATGATCCCGGGTATATGGGATTATTATCGAGATAATAGGTGATGTTGTGATCCAAAAGCGTTCTCTAAATTATATTTGCATATAGAAAAATTGTTTGTGATTGTGAATGTGATTATGGTTTGTGTATTGGACCCAAGTAGAGTAGGCTTCGATAAGAGTTGGAATACCTTGTCCCAAGATTTCATTATAAGAGCTGGAATACCCTGCTTCATGATTTTACCGAAATATGTCTAAGGAATTTATTGTTCTGTTTCTTCACAAAATTCGAGAATCCAATTATTTTCCAGATTCTCATTTTTATTTTATTTATTTTCTCCGTCCTTGACCGAGGGCTTGCTTGTCATTTGACGACCTAGTATTGTTCACTAGATTTATAGAAATATTTTCAAGGAAGCTACTACTGAACTTTAATGAGGAGCAGGAGAACATGAACAATATGCTACAATTGAAGGCAAATTTATTTGATCAGATTTTATTTTTATCACCAGTTAAGGTATTATTATGTATTCAGGATGAGGGTTGTAATTGTCACGCCCCGGTCCCGTCCGGGCCGCCGCTCCGCCCTGCCCCGCCCCGTACGGCCGGGATTCAACGAACCGGGCACGAATCACCGTGCCTCGGCGCGCCGGAAGCGAATCACCGCGCCCGTCCCACGGGTGCGAGGGAGGAAGGGAGCCAAGCGAATGGCCCGTTCGAGCTTTCGGGGGACGTGATGCCGCACGGGCCTGGGGTTGCGCCCGTGCAAGGCCAATCGTTTAAGTTGATAGTTGGCTATCATCGCATCAATCGAGTAAGCAGCGGAAAGGGGCTTTGTTGTAATGCAATGCATTAGCCAACTGAGTGTTCGGGACAAGCGAGGCAACTTGGGTTTCCTTTAGCAAAGGCACACGTTCGTTCCATACATTATGCCCCCTTATACGATATCATTCTCGGGGCAACAATCGAAACCAGGATTCCGGGTCTTCGGGACTGTGGCACGCCTATCGCTCCCTCGGACGATCCAGTACCTGCGAACAAGTAAACTGTTGGTGGGTCAGCACTTTATACAAGTACTGGTGAGATAAATCAACTGAACAGAAACAAGCATTCACTCAAACAGGCACTAAGTAATCATGTTATAAAATATTACATTACTAGTGATCTTTCTAGTTTTTACCTAGGTTCGTTTCATGCAGTTCTAGCAGAGTCGATTTACTTGTTTAGAAACATGTTTGGAAACAGAGTTTCATATTGAATATGCAAGCAAGCAAACCGTTTATGTTTCAGGGTGTGCGCAGCGTGTCTCGTGCGACTCGAGGGTCTGATGCAAGGCTAGACACACGATGCACATTCTTAGGGGCAGTCACTATCCAAGCCAACACAATGACTTAGCTATATGCAGGGCGGTCCCCGAGTATTCAGGATCGGTAGCGGTTAGTCCAGCATACCAATGACTCATTTCTCTGATGCTAGAGGCAGCTGTGACTCATGGTTGCTTTGCACTATCATGGTAGCAGCCGGGACACATGCAGTTCAGCTCTCCACCAATAGCCATTGTCCGACCGCGTGCGAATGCATGGAACACTATCAAATAAACTCTAGTATGCAGACGAGATAAACCATCAGAATACACTCATTGTTGCGGGGCAATCCGACTTATCACTTGAACACGTTCAGGCACAGTATGGTTCTCTCGAAGCATAGACGATAGTGAACATATTCATGCACTCTAAGCAGGCGATTCAGGATTCTCGTTAAGCAGGCATTGTTTTCAAAGACAAGCTAGGTGAGTTCGTTCATTAACATGCAAGGCAGGTTCTATCATTCTCTTAAGAAAACATTGCAAGCAAAAACTCAGGTTATTATTAAGGCGTGCAAGAATCAGAGAACGAAGTTCTGCCTACTCACCTTGATACATAACGCCGGGGCGGAGCGGGGCGTTACATACTTACCAACTAACCAACAAAAAGTTTCGTCCTCGAAACTTCAAGGATAAACTTCTCGATATCCCGAGTAGCGATAGTGCCGTCCCTCGCCGTACTCAATCGAAACAATCAAGCAATTCAAGTTCAGGAAACATTTTGCACTTTGAGAATATCTATGGACTTATTGTATGGAACGCTCTTTGCAAAACCATATCGATAATATCTCAGAGTCATAGCAACGGTTTGGGCCAGAGAATCGATTTCGCTCTGATACCATTCTGTCACACCCCGGTCCCGCCTGGGCCGCCGCTCCGCCCTGCCCCGCCCCGTACGGCCGGGATTCAACGAACCGGGCACGAATCACCGTGCCTCGGTGCGCCGAACGCGAATTACCGCGCCCGTCCCGCGGGTGCGAGGGAGGAAGGGAGCCAAGCGAATGGCCCGTTCGAGCTTTCGGGGGACGTGATGCCGCACGGGCCTGGGGTTGCGCCCGTGCAAGGCCAATCGTTTAAGTTGATAGTTGGCTATCATCGCATCAATCGAGTAAGCAGCGAAAAGGGGCTTTGTTGCAATGCAATGCATTAGCCAACTGAGTGTTCGGGACAAGCGAGGCAACTTGGGTTTCCTTTAGCAAAGGCACACGTTCGTTCCATACATTATGCCCCCTTATACGATATCATTCTCGGGGCAACAATCGAAACCAGGATTCCGGATCTTCGGGACTGTGGCACGCCTATCGCTCCCTCGGACGATCCAGTACCTGCGAACAAGTAAACTGTTGGTGGGTCAGCACTTTATACAAGTACTGGTGAGATAAATCAACTGAACAGAAACAAGCATTCACTCAAACAGGCACTAAGTAATCATGTTATAAAACATTACATTACTAGTGATCTTTCTAGTTTTTACCTAGGTTCGTTTCATGCAGTTCTAGCAGAGTCGATTTACTTGTTTAGAAACATGTTTGGAAACAGAGTTTCATATTGAATATGCAAGCAAGCAAACCGTTTATGTTTCAGGGTGTGCGCAGCGTGTCTCGTGCGACTCGAGGGTCTGATACAAGGCTAGACACACGATGCACATTCTTAGGGGCAGTCACTATCCAAGCCAACACAATGACTTAGCTATATGCAGGGCGGTCCCCGAGTATTCAGGATCGGTAGCGGTTAGTCCAGCATACCAATGACTCATTTCTCTGATGCTAGAGGCAGCTGTGACTCATGGTTGCTTTGCACTATCATGGTAGCAGCCGGGACACATGCAGTTCAGCTCTCCACCAATAGCCATTGTCCGACCGCGTGCGAATGCATGGAACACTATCAAATAAACTCTAGTATGCAGACGAGATGAACCATCAGAATACACTCATTGTTGCGGGGCAATCCGACTTATCACTTGAACACGTTCAGGCACAGTATGGTTCTCTCGAAGCATAGACGATAGTGAACATATTCATGCACTCTAAGCAGGCGATTCAGGATTCTCGTTAAGCAGGCATTGTTTTCAAAGACAAGCTAGGTGAGTTCGTTCATTAACATGCAAGGCAGGTTCTATCATTCTCTTAAGAAAACATTGCAAGCAAAAACTCAGGTTATTATTAAGGCGTGCAAGAATCAGAGAACGAAGTTCTGCCCACTCACCTTGATACATAATGCCGGCGCGGAGCGGGGCGTTACATACTTACCAACCAACCAACAAAAAGTTTCATCCTCGAAACTTCAAGGATAAACTTCTCGATATCCCGAGTAGCGATAGTGCCGTCCCTCGCCGTACTCAATCGAAACAATCAAGCAATTCAAGTTCAGGAAATATTTTGCACTTTGAGAATATCTATGGACTTATTGTATGGAACGCTCTTTGCAAAACCATATCGATAATATCTCAGAGTCATAGCAACGGTTTGGGCCAGAGAATCGATTCCGCTCTGATACCATTCTGTCACACCCCGGTCCCGCCCGGGCCGTCGCTCCGCCCTGCCCCGCCCCGTACGGCCGGGATTCAACGAACCGGGCACGAATCACCGTGCCTCGGCGCGCCGAACGCGAATTACCGCGCCCGTCCCGCGGGTGCGAGGGAGGAAGGGAGCCAAGCGAATGGCCCGTTCGAGCTTTCGGGGGACGTGATGCCGCACGGGCCTGGGGTTGCGCCCGTGCAAGGCCAATCCTTTAAGTTGATAGTTGGCTATCATCGCATCAATCGAGTAAGCAGCGAAAAGGGGCTTTGTTGCAATGCAATACATTAGCCAACTGAGTGTTCGGGACAAGCGAGGCAACTTGGGTTTCCTTTAGCAAAGGCACACGTTCGTTCCATACATTATGCCCCCTTATACGATATCATTCTCGGGGCAACAATCGAAACCAGGATTCCGGGTCTTCGGGACTGTGGCACGCCTATCGCTCCCTCGGACGATCCAGTACCTGCGAACAAGTAAACTGTTGGTGGGTCAGCACTTTATACAAGTACTGGTGAGATAAATCAACTGAACAGAAACAAGCATTCACTCAAACAGGCACTAAGTAATCATGTTATAAAACATTACATTACTAGTGATCTTTCTAGTTTTTACCTAGGTTCGTTTCATGCAGTTCTAGCAGAGTCGATTTACTTGTTTAGAAACATGTTTGGAAACAGAGTTTCATATTGAATATGCAAGCAAGCAAACCGTTTATGTTTCAGGGTGTGCGCAGCGTGTCTCGTGCGACTCGAGGGTCTGATGCAAGGCTAGACACACGATGCACATTCTTAGGGGCAGTCACTATCCAAGCCAACACAATGACTTAGCTATATGCAGGGCGGTCCCCGAGTATTCAGGATCGGTAGCGGTTAGTCCAGCATACCAATGACTCATTTCTCTGATGCTAGAGGCAGTTGTGACTCATGGTTGCTTTGCACTATCATGGTAGCAGCCGGGACACATGCAGTTCATCTCTCCACCAATAGCCATTGTCCGACCGCGTGCGAATGCATGGAACACTATCAAATAAACTCTAGTATGCAGACGAGACGAACTATCAGAATACACTCATTGTTGCGGGGCAATCCGACTTATCACTTGAACACGTTCAGGCAAAGTATGGTTCTCTCGAAGCATAGACGATAGTGAACATATTCATGCACTCTAAGCAGGCGATTCAGGATTCTCGTTAAGCAGGCATTGTTTTCAAAGACAAGCTAGGTGAGTTCGTTCATTAACATGCAAGGCAGGTTCTATCATTCTCTTAAGAAAATATTGCAAGCAAAAACTCAGGTTATTATTAAGGCGTGCAAGAATCAGAGAACGAAGTTCTGCCCACTCACCTTGATACATAACGCCGGCGCGGAGCGTGGCGTTACAGTAATTGGGTAGAACAATCAACTTCCTATTTATAGTTCGAGAATATAATTTATTAAGAATATTATTCGTTGATTTATGTAACATGTGGTCTATGGTAATACATATCCTAGAACCTTACAGGCGATAATTGAGAATATGGGTACTAGGGTATTCGTATGTCGCATAGCCTGGAGATAATATTACGTACTCGGCTAGTTGTATTCTGAGAGAGGGGCATGACAGGAGAGATTAGATATGAACGTCATGATGTATGCCAATCTTACTTGAAGGTCACAAAGTTCTTTGAGATTTTTTGGAGGATGCATATCAAGGATAGCTTTCGTCTTCTCAGGGTCTATGTGAATACCCTTTGAAGTTATAAAAAAACCCAAGAATTTATCGCTGGAGACTCCTAGGAATGACTTGGTCAAATTCATTTTAAGTTGGTGCGCTCGTATTAGTTCGAACACTTTCTTCATAGCATGGAGGTGATTGTCTTAAAAACGACTCTTGACAGCGATGTCATCAACATAATATTCTAGTGTCTTGCATAGATGCTTGCAAAAAATGGTGCTCATAGCTTGCTGGTATATCGTACCTATATTTTTTAGACCGAAGGATATCACTGTGTAACAGTATACCCCTAGTGGTGTTCAAGATGTGTGCTTCTTGCCATCAGGGAACATTTTGATCTGGTTGTAGCCTGAGAACCCGTCCATAAAGTACATAAGCTCGAAACCACAAGTATTGTCGATCATCACGCCCGTGATCGGGAGAGGGAACTCGTCATTTGGGCATGTCGTATTTTGATTGTGGAAGTCTATGCAAACTTGGATTTTTGTCATTCTTTCTGATGACAGAAATGATATTGGCTACCCAGTCTGCATGCTGCTCCTCGCGAATAAATTTGCTTACTATCATCTTATTTACTTCTGCCTCGATTGCATCTATAACGTTCGGACAGAATCGTCGTTGTTGTTGCTTCATTGTCTTAGCATTCAACATGATATTGAAATTATGCATCGCGATCTGAGGATCAAACCCTGGAATATCTTAGTAGCTCCATACGAAGACATCAATGTATTTTCTTATAAGTTGAATAAGAGATTCATGATCTTCTTCGGAAAGACTCTTGCTGATGAAGATAGGTTTGGGAGAGGCCTCGTCACCCAAGTTGACTTACACAACTTCATCTTCAGTTGGAGGTTCTCATTGCTCGAAATGCAGCTCCCACTGAGATTCTAACCGCTGATCCCAAGGTTCAACTTCGAAGAATTCCAGTATGTGGTCATCATCTTCAACTTGATCCACTGATGTCATGTTGATGGATAATGTTTGCTTTAATATTTCCTTGATGCTTGCATCAGAATCCCAGATAGATGACTCTGAAGAGTGACAATGCATCTTGGCCTCTACTTCTGAGCACTTAGGAGTTATTGGAGGCGTTACATATCCCAAACCGTGGCCGGTTCGTTGATAGTACACCTGGGTGTTACCTTTAGGAGCAAAGTGACGTAATGGCAAATGTCACCATTTGCCATAATTTAGGCCTTTGTCATTCTTCAAGTCGTAGCCCATTGCCTGGATGAGGCGATTGGCCTGCGAGCTATAACGGTAAAGCTGTATTTTACTGTTATCGAATTATGGTTCATCTAAGAGGAAACTTCGGCAGCCTTCCACCTTGCCGAAGATAAAAGGTTCTCCTTCTTCTTTGCTGGAATTATGAAGAGGTTACCCCCATGGGGGAGGATTTTGTTGATTACATAGGTTGTCATTACAGGCATATTTAGTTATGGACCTAGGCTATTCTCTAAGGAGTACATAGTTCCCATATAGTCGAGATCAGAGTAATTCAAAGGTAACCCTTTATTAAGAAAATACAATATCTCCTCATCAGGGAGTACATCATCAAAGTAAGGGACATCAGCCTAAGCGGCAACGTACTCTTCTAGTTCATCGCCATTATTGTCCATCACTGGTGTCGGACATGGGTTCGTGACCTTCTTATTAGGATGACAGAGGCTTACTACCAGGGGTTCAGAGGCCATCTTAGGAGGAAGGTCTTTCTTTGGCGGGCGATTCGGCCTTCCTCCATGAGATATCTTGCGAAGGTTAACCATAAAAGGCTTTACGGCTTTCTTGTGAATCTTAACGACCATGGGGGCCGAAGTGTTGGGGGCACATCCTTTAACTCGAACCCTTAATGGTTCATCGAAAGCGGAATCTGCTTCAACTTCATCGTCAGCGTCAATGTCCCTCTCCTCTTGGTGCATCTTCTTGTAGAGTACAGAGTCAGAGGAGTAAGATTCTACTCCCTTAAAGGGGTCGACATCCTCAAACTCAGTTCGAACAACTCCTTCGTTGTCGACGTACTTCAGGGATTGATGAAGGGTCGACGACAAGATCATATGTTCATGTATCCAGGGACATCCCAGCAAGACATTGTAGGATACTTTTACGTCAATAACGTAGTAGGTGACCTCAGTTCGTAGATCGCCTATTTGACACTTCAGACGGATCTTACCCATAGGATGGCTTCCTGCATTGAAGTCGCTGATGGTTGTATTAGTAGCAGACAACCGATGCATGAGAATTATTAAGGTCTGGAGTAGACTTTGCAGGATAATGCTGAGAGAGGAGCCTAGGTCGATATGCATCTGGTCCACCTTGATGACACCAATGTACCATGTAAAGTACAGAGGTCGATTATGCCTATTATTCTTTAACAATATGTCTTGCTAAGAGAACGTGATGTTTGGAATTGCTTCCATCATGCTGTGGTAGTAGGGACATGCATCGGGGTCCTCAATTGGCTTCTTGATTTGGGACAAGTAGGAATCAACATGATGCAATGCCTCGCTCAGAGCATCTCGGGTCTCCTTGGAGAGATGAAGGAGCTCGAAGAGCGACAACCTCGTCGGTGTATTGGCAAGCAGTGCCAATATGTCGAACTTGTAGGGCTTGTCCAAACCTAGTGCAAAGTCTTTCTTCAGAGACTTGTCAAAGCGAGTCTCATTTTGCTTTTATTTGTCCGTCGTGGGAGGCTGGAACGAACCTGCTTCAGATACTACTGGAGTAGCTGGTATAGTGGCTAAAGGCGTAGCATCCACCTGAACTGGCTCATAGTTTTACAAATAGGTCTTGTCGGACCAAATTTCTTCTTACAAGGATTCATCAATCGTAGGAGAGACCATGTGACATGGTTTAGGCTTCTTTCCTTTAGACCTGGAAGTTGAAAGTGTTGCTTGTTGTGTTAGGTCTTCGATAATGTCCGGGTGAACCCACATGACTTCTCCTCATAGAGTTATAAGGGATACCAGCCATGCTATTTGGTTGTGGGCTGGTAGGAGGTTAATAACCTCCAATATCGCCTTGGGAATTGGGACGATACCGTCTTGAACCTTGATGCCGGGGAGGTTGCCAAACTGGAGTGACATCATGTTGGTGGTGATCGTCTTGTCCTCGAAGTCGAGGGTGATGGCCTCGGCATCGATCAGTTGTTGGATACGCCTCTTCAGCATATAGCAGTCCTTTATGGAATGGTAGACGTACCGGTAGAAGAGGCAGTATTTTGGGTCATTGTCCGCCTCTTCGGGACGTCTGATGTCAGGTAGCCGAATTTTGTTAACTTTTATCAGTACATTGAAAATTTTGATGGCGTCATCGTCATCAAAGGAGAAGGACTCTTTGGCTTTGGCTCTTCCACTGGCTTTGGTCTGGATGGGGACGAGCCTTTAGATACATTGACGGTAAGGGCCTGCTTCCCTTTACCGTCATGATCACCACTGTGATTCTGAGGGCGCTTTCCTCGGTCGTCAGAGCCAGGAAGTTGGATTCAAAAAAAACCAAAATCTTTTGCGTTCTTTTCAACTAGGTCGACGCCTGCAATGAATGATGTCCAATCTTCGTACTGTGCAGTGCCCATAAAGAGTTTCACTGTCGGTATTAGATTCTTCCTGTAAGTGTCCATAAACACGGACTCAGGGGTACCGGGAGGCATATTCAGAGTTGTCTGTCTGAAACGTTCACTGAAGGCACACACAGGCTTTTTCTCTCGCTGAACAGTGTCAATAAGGGTGGACATGGTCATATCCATCCTACTTTCATAGATTCAGGTAAGAAATAGTTGTCAGAGGTCGTCAAATGATGTGATGTATTTTTCTAGAAGACTGTAGTACCATTCATAAGATACACCATCTAAGGTCCCGATGAACAACTTAGCGACTAAAGCATCGTCTGGTAAATGCCGTGTCATGGACTCGAAGTAGTTCATGTACTGATGAGGTGATGTATTCCCGTTAAACGGGATCAAAGACTGAGACTTGTACTTCAGGGGGGGGGGAAATAACATTATTCTATTTAGGTGGACAGGGTTTCCTTATCCCAAGACTACAGTTTTCTCGGTTATACATGGAGTCCACACGAGCTTGCAATTCCCGGATAGCCTCTTGAGTATCGTTTGAGGCCGTAGGAGCGGAGAAGTGCGGTAAAAGAGAGACGATGGTGGATGGGGGAGTAGGAGCAGGTGTGTTAGATTCCCTATTGGTTCCGGAGTTATAGGTTGTGTCGGGACCATGTTTTCCCGGATATCCAGTATCGTTTGAGTGAGGGTTTGCATCGAAGCACTCATAGTCAACATCATTGCTTCGAGTGCCTCAAGACGTTAGCGGTCACTGGACCCCTCTCTATTATTGCCTCCCGCCATGTATACTAGCATTACATGGGAAGAAGTTGATGGGGCCGTAGACCCTTCACTTTTTGCCTTCGATCTCTGAGTCACACTGTCCTCGGGGAAGGCGGGCATCATCATGTCGTTTTCAAAATCAGGGGGATTGCCACCCTATGTCCTGAATGCTGCGTTGACTTGCTGAGTGTGGGGACCCCCAAGCATGTTATGGTCAATTTCATGAGAATCACTGTCTTTACGGAATGATGGGTTATTATGGAGCATCGGGAGGTTGCTACCCCCAATTTATAAAGTTGCTTGAACACCGGTCTCCCTTAAGGAAGACCTGGATCTTAGGCGGGTGCCTTGGAACACCCCCTCGGTAGGTACCGCTAGCCTGCTGTCTCGCGATCGTTTTCTTGTCACACTGGCTGTGAATGGAGGGTTGGATGAGTTTGCTTTTGAATTCTTTCTGGTGGAAGGGGACCTCCAGGTCGAGCAACATGAGGCAAAAGATAACTACTCTTCAGGTTCTCTAGCTTGCACTTGATTTTTGAGACACTGTCAGATTTGTGCAACTGGTCATTGGAATATGGACTGTCTAGCTGGAGGAGTTTCAACTTTGGCACATCAGCAATTGATGATAATACTAGTATCACAACCCATACCCAGTGTACGGGTACGAGTACGTGAGTACGTCCAGCCTACGCGACAACATCAGTGGTAAAACATTGTCTAGGTCAACAATACTATTTACACATCTCACACATAATATATAAGGTACTTGTCATGCTATCTCAACTCTAAATAGAGGATAATATGATAATATGGTAAACAATACTCAATCACAATAACAAACTAGAGGAAGATAGGGCACGATATAAAATAAAAGGAATAAAATAAAGTCATAATACATCACAAGTCAAAGTCTAATCTCAACACAAGACATCAAATAATAATATAATGCCAAATTGTCTAACTGGCATATACAACATCATGAATAACTAACTATGCCTCATCATCTGCTGGTACTAACTCAACAGGCTCTACGGGTGATAACTCAACTGGCTTGCCATTATGTGGCCCGTAGTGCGTAGGACACCAGTCCTCTAATAAATCATCTAAAAAATATATCCAGTCAGAATTGGAGTGAAGTACAACCCAAATAGCAATTTCAATAATTGACAGAAACTATGAAACAACAATAGCAATAAAAATAAATGATGGAAGTAACTGAACTAGCATAAATTACGAGAAGAAACATCATGGTAAATAATGGCAAAAACTGAGAACAATATAGTGAGGAACAATAATGTAATGAACTGGAATAAAGAAAATAATATATATAAATGTGCCTTAAAATATTAGTAAGATAATATGATCGGCTTGGGCCTAACACGGACTATATATAAAAGGTGAGCTAGCGTGATCACACATGAGTTGCATGATCTGCTTGTCACGTCCCAATTTTCTGTAGAATCGATAGTCGTCCCCCGAGCGTGACGTCGTGCATGCCTAGGTTGTGCATCGCACAAGGATAAGGTATTTTATATAACGAGCATATATTCAGAGTATGCAGATAATTGAAACACAAAGTTGAAACATGGAAATGTTCTCTTTATTGATAATGAACATCTTTTACAAACTCTTAAACGAGTCGGATAATTGTCGCATGGGCTTACAAAAGTAGACTCAAAATAAAATAGTCGTCCTGTACATTATATCCTTTTACTAAAACTTCAAAATGTTAAAGACCTTATGGCGAAGCTATCGCCTTTCCACGGAGCTGTATAAGTTTGTGGACGAGCTCCTGGAAACTTCAAAATGCTGCTTCTGAGGCACGATCAGGGCATGCCGGTAGCTGGACTGGGTTGGGAAGTAGCTAGGCTCCTCGCAGGATCGCCTTAGTGAGGGAAACCTATTGCAATGAGGGTCAGTACATCAAAATACACTGGTGAAGACGAGCTAACCCAACTATACCAAATCACAAGTTGTTTATATGAAGCATGCAAGTATTTTATGGTATTTCTATCTTGCCTTAGTTTATTTTACAAGCATAAAATAGATATAGAAAATTTCTGAAATAAACATGCCACCGTTCGGTGACTTTTACTAGCCCGTCTAAACCACCTGCCAATACTTACCATGACCTTTCCTGCCACGAAGACATAGTTAGCTTGCACTGTTTAAATATACGAGGTGATCACTGGCATGATGCCATAAAGGACGACTAGTCACTGGCGAGGATGGTATGCAAGTATAAGGTGCGCTACAAGCCATCTCGTCCAGTATAATGGATTATACAATAAAGTTTCGTCCGGACTGGATCGGTGTCAGTGCCCCAGCGATCGTCCGCAGAAACTATGACCTTGTGCACAAGTTGTCCGTGATCAAACAACGTCTATGCTAAGTTATCAATTGATGCAGTTTGAGGCAACACGAGTACGAGACAAGTAGCATGGCATGATTCATTTTGCATAGTCTCCCTGCTCAGTTTATTGCGTAGCAAGGGTGTTCTATGCATAACACAAATATAAAAGAAGCATACATTCATTTGCATAGCAAGGTGTGTTCAATACATAGCATAAATATATAAGAAGTATACATTCTAACTTGAATTGAAACACTATGAAAGAACATCTTAAGTGAACTAGCATGCAACAAGGTAACCATTTCTAAGTAGTTTTGACAAACACAAGTAATCCAAGTCTATTCCTTTTTATCTTGACATCTTTTAGTTATTTTGGTATCGTTTGATCGGAACAATCAAGAATGCAAGATTTTAGATGTGAAGACTTAGAAGAAGGGTCAACTGAGTCGAATTATAGCCACTCATAAGTTGGTTAAAGAGAGAAAAGGAAAGAGGTGTCTCAAGACTCCGCTTGCACGACATCTACTGTACGATCACCTGCATTGCCACGAACAGCTGATCAATACCTCTTTTACTCTTTTCAAACTCGAAATAAAATACAGTTCAACGAACGAAAGCAATAAAATCCATCAAAATCGTTCAAGAAAATACAAATCTGAAAACCAGCTCAAAAGCACGAAAGCAACAAGGCGACAACGAAAACTAGGCAAGACAGCTTGCAGCGGAGAGGTCCCTCTTGACTCTGCCGCTAAGTCCATCCTCGGGGCACAGTCCACTGAATATGGGAATCAATTTCGAAGAAGCAAATCCATAACAAGGATAAGATCTTGATTAAATCTATCCCGATCAAATGATACCAATTTGTATTTCTTAGTCGCGCTCCCCGAATAGGGGGAACGGGGCATGACACTGCTAACTATCACAGGCTACACTAAATCACGGCCTATAAGGTATGATCACATATCCACTAATACTTTTCCAACCCTCGACTAGTACACGGATCCAAATCACGACAAGTTATAACACGTATATCATACTGCACGGTCTATAATATCATGCACTATGATACGGTCTATATAATCACTAAGATATCACGGTAATTACTGAGTAATCATGAAGCACGATATGGTGATCACTGAGTAATCACGATAATAACATCTCATGACCAAGATCTACGTATACCAATCAGTGAAACAATCATGTCAAGAATTAAATATCTTAATACAAAATACATAAAATATAGGGACTATCAAATAAGAAAACTATCAGAGAATATACTCGCCACACAGTCCATACAAATAAGGTCAAATAAGGAAACTATCAAATAAGGTCACTATGAAACATATGGGCTATCAAATAAGGAAACTATCAAATAAGGTCACTATGTATCAAACCACACAGTCCACACAATACTCGAACCTCACTGTGTACACACACACAGTCACACATATCAAAGATTCCTCCTCCCCTCACTAAAGACTAATACCTAGTATAGTACACACTGCTACATATATATCATCACCTCTTCAACACTGACACAACCACACACACATTTCTAATCCCAAACACATATAATCCCTATACATATAATCCTATCTACACACACACACACACACACACACACACACACACACATATATATATATATATATATATATATATATATATATATATATATATATATATATATATATATATATATATATACTTTCTAAATGGCAATTCAATAAATACTTATAGTGCATTTTGCAAGATACTCTACGATACGTACCCAAATGAGAGTCCAAACTCACAATACACCATAATAAACATTCTTACATATCAAATACACTATTTCAAAACTAATGCAATTTGTTACAATAGGAATTGAAGAGCATTTACACAATTTTCCCAAAAGTGAGCCATGTATCACACCATATCATAGAATACTATGATACACTCTACTTGTGTCCAATTGTGGATACGTACTTAGTTTCTCAACCTCGATCTAAGTCTAATTAGATCTAATTGGTCTCATGACACACACTTGATGTGTCAATCTCGTAATTCCCCTTAATTGAACACAAATTACCATGTAGATTCCATAATACAAGTCATATGAACCTAGTTCTTGATCCTATGGGTAGCCTTAAGCCAAGGGATGATTCTTAATGGTTAAATGCATGAATTAGAGTATAAATTAAGGGGTGGATTCAGAATTTACCTATTGGGAGATGGATTCCCAATAAAATGCTCAATGGACACAATTCTTCTTGTCAATTCCTCCTCCTTCAAGTGCTCTTTACAATCCAAGCTCCAATGCTTCTTAGATGATAAAATTGAGAGGGAATGGGTGTGGAATGGGTTAAATTTGGTGGAAGGATGAAGTAAATTGGGGATAAACTAAATTGGGGATCTAGATTGAAATAAAATAGAGAGGAGACAGAGTGAGAACCACCCTATAGGTGGTCGGCCCCCTTCTCTTCCCCTCCAAGCAACAACTAATTACTAATGTACTCTCACTAGTTAATTATTAGGAATAATTAGAAAGGGCTATATTGGAAAGTCTCTAATCTAATATAAATTAATCTAATCTCCTTAATTAATTAAGAAAAAGGGTCTAATGGGCTTAGTCTAATGTTAGGCTCAGTATGTCATGACTATCCAATGGTTCCACTAATGACAAGTCTAAATAGACATAGGCTAGCCTACTAATAATTAATTAAATAGTACTACATAATATAATTACTTAGTAGCATAATATATAATATTTAAATTATTAATTAATAAATATGCTAAATGAGCAAAATACCCTCATCTAGAAATGTGGTAGTAACAACTAGCACATTAATGCCCTCGAGGGGGCACTTCATGTCTAGTAGTTGTTCCTCTCGTCTTGCGTTTGTGACTTATCACGTCACGCAAATCAGACGAGGAAAATTTCACCTTTATACCCTCCTTATGCGCATGGCGAAGCCAAGTGCATGGATGTACGGCCAAAGTATTTGCTTCCTGACTTGGTTCATGCACAGAGGTCGCACCCAAGTCGTTTGTGGAAGTCTTTTGAAGCTGACCCACTTCATGCGCACAGGCAGGATGGGCGCATGGGTTAGTTCTGTATAACTTTACATCATCAGTGTACATAACAGTTAATGGCGCATGCTTTTGGTCAATTGTCTTGGTAGTTGCTTGACCACACATGGCTCACACTGCCCTGGACTTCTTAGGACTAATACGCATTGGTGCATAGTATAAAAAGCTAGATTATCTCCATATCCTGGAATTTGGCGCATAGAGTTGGTGCCGCAAGCGATCCTATCAAAGACAGACTCTTTCTTTCTGTCTTTGGCGCATGTAGGAGCCCGCATGCGCCTGACGTTGGGTGCGGCACATCTCTTCTTCTGTGCTCCATGCTATGAGAGCACTACCTGAGGTTCAGCACTGTTCTTCTTAGAGGCGCATCTAGATTGAGAGGAGGCTTTGGCTCCTAGGTTCTTGGCATCGTAGTATTTTTCTCTGCCAGAACCTAAGTGTCGAGCACTCTTCCTCTCAGGAGTACCCATCGCATGAGTAGAGATATCCTTCGCAGACGCATGACACGCGTCTTCAACATCAGGCGCAGGGAGTGCATCCTTCGTAGCTTTGGGTGTAGCGCACAGGCCTTGGCGACCCAAGTCTTACGGGTCTTCTTAGGCTTTGCTAGCCTCGGCGAGGGGCTCGCACTGTCCCCGAAAAGCATATCCTCGAAAGCCTATTGGTCGAAGTAGACGACCAACATCTTTTGGGTTGAACAGCTTCTTTGCATTAGATTGTGTCACAATCTTCTCATCAGTGGAGAAGGAAGTCCCCAGCAGAGTCGTCAGACTTGTTGCCATCACAAAATCTAAAGTTTTACTAACTTTTGTATTTAATGTGTTTACCACAAAGAAAGTACAAAAGAATCCTAACTCTGAGAATTCTAAGTACAAAAGAATAGATTCTGGAGGAGTGTGATGATGGAGATCGAGTTCTGCATCTGAATCTTTTACTCCGTTGACGATCGACTAACGAAAGAAAATTACTGAGTCTTGGATCACTTGCAAGAACGATAAAAATTGGGCTCTCTCTTGCTATGTGTGTGTGTGTGTATATTGGAATGTATAAGTTCCTGCTATTTATAGCCGTTTTGTACTGAAATGGCCATGCGCGCACATGTTCAAAAAAATTACTGTTTTCACTCTATGCGAATGAATTTTTGGTTACTGCATGGTATTCTCAATATAATGCAATTATAATCGTGTACGTATGTCGTGGTCCAACTGCCACATGGAGTTAGTTAGGAGAAGCCACTGCTGAGATCTTGGGTTGTGCCCACCCTATCTGGGTCGTTTACACCAGTTGCACGCATGACCTGGTCAACTTGACACGTGACATGTGCTGGCAGTTGAGGATCTCTTGTTGGTTACAACAGAAAAGATTCTGCCTGAGGGAGGCTCATGGGGTCGTTGCCGCATGAAGACTCAGTCGCATGAAGGCCTATGGGAACGCTACCTCATGAAGACCCCGCCGCATGAAGGTTTATGGGAACTATGTCGCATGAATACTCTGCCACATGAAGGCTTATCATTTTCGAATGCACGTGGCACTGCATGGATGTGACTAAAAAGGAGTTGACAGAAGTAATCATGATGGTGACGTAAGCACTGACGTCCGTCGTCTGCAGCGATTACGAAGCGCTCTAAAGCAATTAATGATGTGTAAGTGCCATTAATGTTATGACTAACAAAATGCGCTTGGACCCTCTGCCGCATAGCTACCTTTGTCGCATGCTTTCAGGGCCAATGCCTGTGTCGCATAGATGGGTATTTTGCTGCCTTTGGGTTGTATGCACCATAAGCTTCGTGTCGTATGGTATTTGAGTTTATGCGACCTGTCTTTGATGACCTGAGAATTTGGCGCATGGTTCTGGATTTTTCCATGCTTCTACAATAATAACATGACACACAAATATATGTACAACTTCAGAAAATAGAGATTTTGATGATGTCGTACATTGAAATGTTATATGGTACATGTTTCTTATATATAAAAAAGAAATTATTTGATTCCACAGTTGATGTTGTATCTTACTTCAACTATGGATTAGTTGTCTTGGCATTTTTTAAGAGTATTGTCTTGGCATTCATTTTCTTGTAACTTATTTTCTTTCAGTTCTTTCTTCACAAAATTTGAATAGAAAATTGGATATCTATGTATCAACATTTCCCAAAAAACAAAAAAATGTGTTATACACAACCATAATTGGAAGAAATAATCTGCTTCCCCATGGGATTGAACCCACAAAACCAGAACAACGTTGTCTCCATATGCTAGTGAGGCTTTGATATATATATATATATATATATATATATATATATATATATATATATATATATATATATATATATATATATATATATAATATGTATTTTTTTGACTGAAATATTAATTTTAAGGTTCTGCATGAATATAGATTTATTATTTAAAATGGTTTAGTATTAGAACCAATATGCTCATTTTTATTTTAGTCATATTAATTAATAGTTTCATTAATAAAATTATCACAAAACTAACTTTGAATAGGTCCTTATATAAATGTAGCATTTGATTTACATCAAAACATGTAATAAAACAGTTATTATTGTTGATATTCTGAATCTTGATATGCAGTTTCATAATCTCAATTGCAATATCTATCATTATGAAATTATTTTGCTTTTTTGCTGAATGGGTATGATTATGATTTTTGAATCACATTCACAATGTGTTTTCTAAATTTCTTATTTGTAATGAATTGTTACTTCTTTTAGCATATTTAGTAAAAGTTATTATACCTGAATGATTTTTTTTCCAATCACTTAGCCTATAAATATTGCTTGCTCTTGAATACTTTCGTAACAAGACCTATCTAGTAGACATCTAGATATAGATATGGATAATATGGTACAATTCAATGCAATAAGAAGTTAGAAATAAAAGTAGGATACTAGAGTAGGATCACTCTATATAACACAAGAATTCTCCTCCAATTCTTTCTAGTCGAGCTTCTTGATCTGTTATTAAGTCTGGAGAAGTAGAAATTATTATAATCGACATTCCGCCTAAAATCTTAGAAACTTATTGATAGTTGGAATAGATTCGCTGAACCGGTCAACTAATATGTTTTAAAATATTTCTATATATTTCTTTTCTAGTTCTTCTATGTCACAAGGTTGAACCAAATTTTTTTTTTTTTACTTTTTTGATGTTTTTGAACATTTTAAATAAAACATTTGTCATGCCCCAGTCCCAAAATATCGAGGGACTGGACACGTGGCAATGGCCAGCAGCACGCAACGATAGACAACCCAATTTAATGGATCCATCAGGGCGTACTTAAGCTGTAGTATAACAATCAATAGAACCAATGATACAAGTCACAGTCTATTCTAATCTCATCCACAATAGATAATCACAAATTAAATGCCAGAATAATGCAAATAGAATAAAATAACAAATCTCAATAAAAGTGTCTCGGTGAACAATCCGAGAACAAGTCTGATACATCAATACAATAGACAGGAAATAAAGGAACTGGAAATAGAAACAGAAATAACTGACTATATAAAACCAATACTCAGGAGAAGTCCTCTGGCACGATCTCGTTCTCAGGTTCTGGTACAGCTCCTGGAAGTGCTCCTGTACGGTATACCTCGGGATCGATCTCGTCTGCTATACCTGGGGACATAATCCGGATCCAGGTCCTCAGGGGACATAACAAGGTACAGATAATACAAGCCAAAATAAATGCAGTGCAGCAATAAATAACTAATAGGGTAACTATGTAACCAGCTAAGTGATATGCAATATGAGAGCATCACTAGAACTCAGGCTGAGACCACTACAAGCTCTGTGTCGGAGAGCCGGTAGCAGTGATATCATGTAGTTGTCTAGCTCAGAGAGAGACTGAGAAGCCGGCATAATATAGTCAACCTGTAGCCTGTGTGACTCTCCCCACCCAATGTAATCATACGTCTCATGTCCACGAGGTCCCATGTCAATGTCACGCAAGATCATATCTAATGCAGCAAGTCATAATAAGCTCTAAGCATATATGTAAAGAATATGTCATGAACCTGAATCCTATACAGAATCACCATGAATGTCTCAGGAAGATTCTGTCTCATGAATAGTGTCAAGTGTCCTGGGTTATGATGTACTTGATAAGACAAGTACGAGAATGTAAAGGGTCACGATATCCATCTCTAGGTGACGTTACACAACTCCGCGTACGGGGTTGGCACCCGACTATTAATCGGACGCTAAGTAAAGTCATTCGGTCCTGGGTTGAACAGTTACATCAAGTTTATATATGTATGTACAAAGAACTCAAGCAAGTACTATAACAGGAATCACTGCGAGTTGGCAAGGTACACTTGCCTGTGGTTTTAACTCCAACTGTAGCTCTGGTATTCGTGAAATCTTCAGAAACATCTCCGGATGCTGAAACAAACATCACCATCATGCTCAGAAGATATCAAATAGCTAGAAACGCCTGTCCTTGAGTCCAATTTGGAGACAAGGGCAAAAATGACAATTTCGGGTCAAAGCGGGGTCCACATGTGGCCCGCTTCGCACCGAAAAGCGTGTCAGGGACAAAGTTCTCCAAATTCGTCAAACTTAGTGTCAACAAGTCCAGAACGATGATACGAACCCAACGAAACTTTCAGAATTGGATTCCGATGAGCCGATCACAAAATTGTCCGTCAAGTGGAGCCTGTGGGGCCCACGATACACAATTTTGTCAACTTTCTCAGAATCGAACCAAACTTGGGTCACAGGACCAGCGTATCGCTATGAGTCTGATGGCGTAAGTTTTGTTTCGATCCGACGTGTGTACACAAAGTTACGACGCGTTCCAGAACTAACGGATACCGGACGGTGTCGGCGGATACATGTTGATTCCGGTGTGCACGCACATCCAAATCAACTTCTGCTAAATCCTGCACGTCCGTATCAACGGCGCACACGTATCGGTGAAGACCTCACGCGACCAAGTCATCCCGTTTGGCGGGGCGTACTAAGTTCCGGGGTAAAACATGGCGTTATTTTTTCTGTTTTTGGATCGCGGTTCGCGATCACCACAGGACGCGATGCACCGAGCGGGTTGTACGGGCATTGAGAGGGTCACGCAGGGTTCGCGATGCAACAGACGGAATCAAAAATGGGTCAACGAGCAGAGAGAAATGGGTACCTAAATAGGGCTCCAGAAACTACGAATCGCGTGTCCTAGTCGACACGAAGTGGGCCGTGTCCTGACCGAATCCGGGTGCTAGGGTTCAGGCGGCCAACGGCGAGGGCTTCGCCGGAGGGAGCTGGGCATGGCGTCGACGAGGTCGGGCTGCGGGCGGCTCAGGCGACGCTCGTCGGCGGCGCTGTGGCGAGGCGTTGGAGGAGGCGGGCTCGGGCGGAGCGATGGCCTGCTGGTTCTCGAGGAGCGGCGAGGGGGAGTGGTACGGGGAAGAAGGGGGAGGAGGTCGACGGGCGGCGGGGTAGCTGCGGGAAGGTGGCAGCGGCTAGGGCGTTGGCCGGCGGCGGTGGTCCTAGGGTTCAGGCGGGGTCTGGGGAAGTTGGCCGGAGTCGAGGGGGAGGAAGGGGTTTATATAGGGCTGAAGGCTGGGGGGGTGGCGCTGGGTCGTGGCGGAGAAGGCGGGGTCGGGGCTACGTGGCCGCGCAGAGCGGAGCGGGGCGCCGACGTCGTGGCCGGGCGGAGCGGCGGGGGACTCGGGCTAGGGCAGAATCGTGGGGAGAGGGTGGTCAGGCGGGTCGGGTCGGAGCGGGTTGCGGGTTGGGCGGACCCGGCCCAACCCGCTAGGGCTGAAAAAAATAGGTTTGGGTTGCGGGTTCGGGTCGCGGGTTTGACCCGAATCCGACCCGCGGCTGAGGGGGTTGGGTTTGGTTTAGTTTGGTTTGTTTGGTTTGGTTTAGTGAACCGGGTTCAGGGTTAATTTAAAAAAATAGTTTTTAGGGTTTTAAAAATAGGTTCGGGGTCCAAATAAATTCTAGGAAAATTACCCTAAGTCCAATATTTTATTTTACACCCAAAAATATTATTTTCATAATTTTTTAATATATTTTAAAAACATTTAATTTTATTTAATGCCAAAATATCCTGGTTTTTAATTAGTAAAAATTCTCGAAAAATCCCAGAAAATTCTAAAAAATCCAGTTTTGAAAATCTTCAAAAATCAGGGGGTTTACAATCTACCCCCTTAAGAGGATTGCGTCCTCGCAATCAAAGAATAACCGGTCAACAGAGATGACACGGTTGCAAGTATTGTTCGAAACACATCACAAGACACCTAGGGAAAATATTGTTTCCCCAAAAATGAAAGTTATGCACTTTCCAGAGTAAAGAAAATCTAGTTAAAGCAAGAGAACTACAATTTTTAGAAAATCTAGGTTATTATTAACAAGTTCCAAATTACTAGGTTAGGGCTAAGGTCACGAACCAGTAGGCACGAACTAAAATAATACTAGAATCGATAGCTACGAATCACTTACGCGCATTAGCTACTCCAAGAGTCTGCGCGTTCTCCAAGGTCATCGTCAGGGCTTGTCCGCGTCCTTACAATCGATTCCTCTGCTGCTGCTGAGCCTGCTGGAAAGTGCTGCTTGTGGTATCAAAGGTGGCCTTGGCTGATACCCTCCTGGAGCTGGTGGTAGGATTGCTTCAACTCTCGTTTGCGGTGCTCCCAATGCTGGATAGGCTGGCCTCGGTACTGGTAACGCTTGTTGTTTAACCATTGGTGCTCTTTCTCGACGCTCAGGGCATTCCCTCAATGAATGTTGACTGGATCCGCAAGCTAAACATACTTTCCTTTTTTGTCTGCACTCATCCTTAATATGGCCTCGCTTGCGACAATATTGACAGATAGGTAGTGCCTGTGGAGATGCTCATGGTGGCTGGTGCATGTGTGGTCTTTTTGTAGCTTCTTCTTGTGGTGCTCCGGCTGGTGCGGGTGTGCATGATCGCTTCAGACTGGTCTCTCTCTCTTGATGACGTGCTCCATGCGTCGGGCAGCAGCAAGGACGTCCGGGTATGATGTAGGAGCAACGGATCCAATTAGTTTCTGCAGCTCGAAGTTTAGTCCGTCGAAGAACTTCTCAGCCTTCTCTTCTTCTGTCGGAATCAAGGTTGGGGCAAAGCGACTCAGACGTATGAATTCTGCGTTGTACTCTTCTACTGTCATATTGTCTTGAGTGAGGCGATTAAACTTGTCCCGAAGTTCTGATCGAGCGATAGCTGGAATGTACATCTCCTGGAAGAGTCTAGAGAACTCTTCCCAAGTGACTCGGTCTGGTCCGAGCCGTATCTCCTTAGATAGCCACCAGTGATGTGCATTGTCCGTCAACTGCATTCTGACGGCAGTCATCCAACGTTCCCGTGGAAGCTCAGCTGCTTCTAATTGATGTTGTATGTTGGTAAGCCACTCATGAACTTCTGTGGGCTCCTCTTTGCCTGAGAAGGTACGGGGCTTCAGCTAGCGAAAATCGGTGATAGAGCCCGTCGTTGGCCGTCGTGCTGGTAGATTCGCCTGCTCTAGTGCGGTTACTAGGCTGCGACTCAAAGCCTCTTGTTGAGCTTGCATTATTGCATAGATCATTTGAAACATCTACTGTCCGTCCATGGCCTGCCCTTGTGGGAATACGGGCATTGGTGGAGTGAAATACGTCGATGGTGGAATGTCATCTTATTGGATTCTCGAGGCATGCTGATTCACTTGACTGCGTTGTTGAGCTGATTGACCTTCTTCTACTGGTGTTACTTCCTCTTCATTGGTTACCAAAGCATCCCGTGGTGATCTTGCAGGAGTCTCATCATTTGTTCGTGAATCCATAACTCTGCAACAAAAATAAACAATAAGAGGCGCACAGGAATCAAGGCAGGATGCAAGTCAAGAAATAAATTCGAATCCGATATAGATATCAAGAATGTTTCAAGCAAGTGGATGAGATCCTAAAAATTTATCCTATTCTTATTGCAGGCTTGCTCGGTCCCTAAGTTGAAACCGAAACAATTTAGTCGTAGACCTGCATGGGCCACTACAAAAACCATGTCATGCCCCAGTCCCAAAATACCGAGGGACTGGACACGTGGCAATGGCCAGCAGCACGCACCGATAGACAACCCAATTTAATGGATCCATCAGGGCGTACTTAAGCTGTAGTATAACAATAAATAGAACCAATGATACAAGTCACAGTCTATTCTAATCTCATCCACAACAGATAATCACAAATTAAATGCCAGAATAATGCAAATAGAATAAACTAATAAATCTTAATAAAAGTGTCTCGGTGAACAATCCGAGAACAAGTCTGATACATCAATACAATAGACAGAAAATAAAGGAACTGGAAATAGAAACGGAAATAACTGACTATATAAAACCAATACTCAGGAGAAGTCCTCTAGCACGATCTCGTTCTCAGGTTCTGGTACAACTCCTGGAAGTGCTCCTGTACGGTATACCTCGGGATCGATCTCGTCTGCTATACCTGGGGACATAATCCGGATCCAGGTCCTCAGGGGGACATAACAAGGTACAGATAATATAAGCCAAAATAAATGCAGTGCAGCAATAAATAACTATTAGGGTAAACTATGTAACCAGCTAAGTGATATGCAATATGAGAGTATCACTAGAACTCAGGCTGAGACCACTATAAGCTTTGTGTCGGGGAGCCAGTAGCAGTGATATCATGTAGTTGTCTAGCTCGGAGAGAGACTGAGACGCCGACATAATATAGTCAACCTATAGCCTGTGTGACTCTTCCCACCCAATGTAATCATACGTCTCATGTCCACGAGGCCCCATGTCCATGTCACGCAAGATCATATCTAATACAGCAAGTCATAATAAGCTCTAAGCATATATGTAAAGAATATGTCATGAACCTGAATCCTATACAGAATCACCATGAATGTCTCAGGAAGATTCTGTCTCATGAATAGTGTCAAGTGTCCTGGGTTATGATGTACTTGATAAGACAAGTACGAGAATGTAAAGGGTCACGATATCCATCTCTAGGTGACGTTACACAACTCCGCGTACGGGGTTGGCACCCGACTATTAATCGGACGCTAAGTAAAGTCACTCGGTCCTGGGTTGAACAGTTACATCAAGATTATATATGTATGTACAAAGAACTCAAGCAAGTACTATAACAGGAATCACTGCGAGTTGGCAAGGTACACTTGCCTGTGGTTCTAGCTCCAACTGTAGCTCTGGTATTCGTGAAATCTCCAGGAACGTCTCCGGATGCTGAAACAAACATCACCATCATGCTCAAAAGATATCAAATAGCTAGAAACGCCTGTCCTTGAGTCCAATTTGGAGACAAGGGCAAAAATGACAATTTCAGGTCAAAGCGGGGTCCACATGTGGCCCGCTTCGCACCGAAAAGCGTGTCAGGGACAAAGTTCTCCAAATTTGTCAAACTTAGTGTCAACAAGTCCAAAAAGATGATACGAACCCAACGGAGCTTCCAGAATTGGATTCCGATGAGCCGATCACAAAATCGTCCGTCAAGTGGAGCCTGTGGGGCCCACGATACGCAATTTTGTCAACTTTCTCAGAATCAAACCAAACTTGGGTCACAGGACCAGCGTATCGCTACGAGTCTGATGGCGCAAGTTTCGTTTCGATCCGACGTGTGTACACAAAGTTACGACGCGTTCCAGAACTGACGGATACGGGACGGTGTCGGTGGATACGCGTTGATTCCGGTGTGCACGCACATCCAAATCAACTTCTGCGAAATCCCGCACGTTCGTATCAACGGCGCACACGTATCGGTAAAGACCGCACGCGACCAAGTTATCTCGTTTGGCGGGGCGTACTCAGTTCCGGGGTAAAACAGGGCGTTATTTTTCCTGTTTTTGGATCGCGGTTCGCGATCACCACAGGACGCGATGCACCGAGCGGGTTGCACGGGCATCGAGAGGGTCATGCAGGGTTCGCGATACAACAAACGAAATCGAAAACGGGTCAACGAGCAGAGAGAAATGGGTACCTGAACAGGGCTCCAGAAACTGCGAATCGCGTGTCCGAGTCGACACGAAGTGGGCCGTGTCCTGACCGAATACGGGTGCTAGGGTTCAGGCGGCCAACGGCGAGGGCTTCGCCGGAGGGAGCTGGGCACGGGGTCGGCGAGGTCGGGCTGCGGGCGGCTCAGGCGACGCTCGTCGGCGGCGCTGCGGCGAGGCGCTGGAGGAGGCGGGCTCGGGCGGAGCGATGGCCTGTTGGTTCTCGAGGAGCGACGATGGGGAGTGGTGCGGGGAAGAAGGGGGAGGAGGTCGACGGGCGGCGGGGCAGCTGCGGGAAGGTGGCAGCGGCTAGGGCGTTGGCCGGCGGCGGTGGTCCTAGGGTTCAGGCGGGGTCTGGGGAAGTTGGCCGGAGTCGAGGGGGAGGAAGGGGTTTATATAAGGCTGAAGGCTGGGGGGGTGGCGCTGGGTCGTGGCGGAGAAGGCGGGGTCGGGGCTACGTGGCCGCGCGGAGCGGGGCCGCCGACGTCGTGGCCGGGGGGAGCGGCGGCGGACTCGGGCTATGGCAGAATCGTGGGGAGAGGGTGGTCAGGCGGGTCGGGTCGGAGCGGGTTGCGGGTTGGGCGGACCCGGCCCGACCCGCTAGGGCTGAAAAAATGGGTTTGGATTGCGGGTTCGGGTCGCGGGTTTGACCTGAATCCGACTCGCGGCTGAGGGGGTTGGGTTTGGTTTAGTTTGGTTTGTTTGGTTTGGTTTAGTGAACCGGGTTCAGGGTTAATTTAAAAAAAATAGTTTTTAGGGTTTTAAAAATAGGTTCGGGGTCCAAATAAATTCCAGAAAAATTATCCTAAGTCCAATATTTTATTTTACACCAAAAAAATATTATTTTCATAATATTTTAATATATTTTAAAAATATTTAATTTTATTTAATGCCAAAATACCCTGGTTTTTAATTAGTAAAAATTCTCGAAAAATCCCAGAAAATTCTGAAAAATCCAGTTTTGAAAATCTTGAAAAATCAGGGGGTTTACAACATTCTCATAGGATTATTTTAATAATGTTTTCAGTTATATTAGTAGAAGTTATTCTAACTGTTCTATTTTTACCCATGTCAGTGTTTCTCAGTACTTCAATGGCCGATTTTTTTTAATGATAAAGTTAATTCACATGCTAGTGGGCTTCTAACAATACTAGTGTCCGGACACACGCATCGTGTGTGCAACGTATTTTTTTATTTCATTAAAAATTAGAAATGTTGATGTATAGATGTTTATCCATGTGCCAATTTTACTCTCAAGTGATCCATTTTATTTTTCCTCACAAATGTTCCTTATCACATGCATAGGTCATGGCTACCATAGTCTATATTTTTTATTAGAAATATTGATACAAAAATGTTCAATTTTTTAAAAAATTGGAAAAGAAAGAATTGAAAAATATCGACTACTCATTCAATTCAATAAACGAATTTGAAATAAATTTGGATATGAAATTTGAAGTAGAGATATTCGAGTTGGATTTGGATTTTACATGAATGTCCCAAAATTTGACTGATACTCATTCAATTTTATGTATCTTTTTAATAGTAAAAAAGTTATGATATATAGAGAATTTAAACTTATGAGCTCAAACAATTCTTAACTATCATTACTTTAACAAACTTGCCATTTTGTCTTTTATTATGTATGTTTTTTTAGGCAATATGTATTTGATCATATTCAAAAATGTTTATAAATGATGGATCATACAAATCTTGGACTACAAATATTTTTACATTTTTAAATATTTCCAAACATTGATAATCATTTTCAAATTGGATCTCTCTTCTGTTTTTCAATAATTAGTTCAAACACAATCTAGTAGAAAAATCACTAAAATAAAGAGAAATGAACCAAACTGAAGACAACATGTGAAGTTTGGGAACCATGTTTCCTCTTATTTTCTTTCTTTTATTTTCTTTGGAGAATACTGCAGAACAGAAAGTAGAAAAGAAAGGAACTATTTATTGGAAGAGCTTTTATATAATGATGTGGATTTGATATCAAAACAGCTAGGAAAATATCTTAAAGATTTTCTGCTACGTTGAAGCAGTAGAGAGAAGATTAGAGAAAGAGAACATGGGGGGGACGAGGCAAACTTTTGAAATGAGCCCCATATATAATGCAATTTTTTTAACTAAAATAAAAGTAAATATAACAAAAAAAATATTGCCATCAAGAATTAAACTAAGGACCACCAGTATGTAAGTATAACATGATAACCACTACACCACAACTCTTTTGAGTTAAAAGTGACTCATAGTACATAATGATTAGATATGTCAATATTGGTGGAAATTTAGTCTTTGGGCCTTGGGCCGTCACCCAGCCTGCCTTGGGCTAAGGTCGTCACTGAAAGAAAATGTGTATGTACGTAAGAGAGACACAAAGGTTATAATCGGTTTAAAATTTTAAATTAGTGCTTGTAAATGACTTTATTATTCATATATAAATAATTTTTTACCTAAGAATCTATATAATCCAGATATTCCTGTATTTAGATTATATAATAGTATAAATAAAACTTTTTTTTGTTGTCTGAGTTTTCAAAACAAAAAGGAGTCTAGTTAAGTTATGTAGCATAGATTTTTGCAATCATGGTATATAATTGAGACATGCTAATTTGCAACTTACCACCAACGTTCATACTTTTGTATGAAAAACTTTTTAACTTGTAGCTTGCCGTCAATTTTGTAAGTTACGCAACGAAATATTGCTTATTTTTGTAAATCAATAATAGTTAAAAGCGATAGTTAATACTTTTTTTTTTTTACAAAATAAGTGATAGTTCGTATCATTTACTTGCACAAAATTTTATGTATTAAGCTTCAAATTTAGAAATTCATGGTAAAAAGTAAAAAAAAAGAATTACAAAGATTTGAAAGTTTAAAATAACAATTTACATAAGTATGAACGTTCGTAATATTTAGTTGTTAATTAGGTAATTAAACAACAGTTATTGTCTTCACAATCCTATCAAACTTTTTGTATGATAAAAAAATATTTCATTTCTATGTCATGAATTTGGTGTTTGTCCAACGAAATAACATAGATGCTACCATGACAGTTGCATGATGGAAAATTAACATTTTCATGTCCCTTTTTTCTTGAGTAAATTTACACTAACCATGCAACCATAAAAATAATAAAAAACATCAATTTGGAGCATAGCTTGAATGCACCGAAAGGGAAAAAGAACTGACTTAATTTTGGCAAAATTGCAAACAACAACAAGGACAATAAGAATTTTACACAAAAGGGACAAAACAGTAAAAATACAAATGGCGAGTGAATGCACCGAACAGTGGGGGCTTTATAAACCCCAAATTCCAAAATAACTCTCACAATCAAAGCAAATAAAGAAACGGTTTTAAAAACCTTCAAATTTTAGAGGGAAGGAACCAAGAAGAAGAAGAAGCCAAGCTCCGGCCGCCGCGGATTCGAAGCCCTAACCCTAATTTCCATCCGCACGCGTTTAGGGTTCCGGCAATGAAGAAGAGCAACAAGGTGTCTTTCCATGACGCGTCGATCCCTCGGCCTCAAGATGAGTACAAGATGGTCGTGGACAACTACAGTCCGTTCCAGCACGTCTGGCTGGAACGGAGCGAGGACGGGAGCCGCTTCGTGCATCCGCTGGTATAGCTTCTTTCTTTCTTGGAATCAATCGTGTGGAAAAAAAATGGTTCCTTTCTGCAAATGTTAGAGTTCTTGATAATCTATTTGCACGGACACGCCAACGCTAACACGGAGACACCATTGATTTTGGTGCGTCTTACTGTATTTTCGAATGCTTGTGTCGTGTTTTTACGTGTCCGGTATGACATTAAGTCAACGAGGCAAAGAAATGACATTCCCGGGAGTTCTTGATGACGGCGTGTAGCTATAATTTTATCAAAGAAACGAAGATAAGAACAAACTGGCTTTCGGTTGCAGGAGAAACCGCCTGTAGAGGACTTTGCACGGACACGAACACGGCAATGCTGACACGGACACACCATTGATTTTGGTGCGTCTTGGAGTATTTTGCAATGATTGTGTAGTGTCCACTACATATCCGAGATGACGAGACACGAGCACAAGATTTATCCGAGACAACACCGACACGTGAAAGGAAATGGCATTCCCATGAGTTCTTGATAAGAATATCAAAGGTGAGGCTGGCTTTTGGTTGCAGGAGAAACTGTCTGTCGAAGAGTTTGCAGCCAGAAGTAGCAGGACAATTGAGCCAGTAGGACCACCTCCAATAGAGGATTTTCCATTTACGCTGGTGGAAGATGTGAGAAAGTTGAAGGAACTAGCTGCCAAGTTAAAGGATGTAGATGAATTTTCGGTGAGCACTGCTGGCAAGTTCTTTTAATGAATTCAGTTTTCATAATTTTCGGCAGAAATTTAGAATCTTATATACTCATGTCTATTATGATTTCCTTTAATAGTTCTTTTAGCTTTTCTCCTTACGAGTTATGAACCTACATTTATGTTTTGTATTTATATGTTGTGTGATTGTTTGTGTGCTAATTACTGGACTATGCGGAGTAAATTCAACTCAAGTAAACGGGTTATTTGACTTGATGGGATTAATTATCTTTAGTATTGTGCCAACTTTGAACTAATACCTCAACTATGTTCAACGTTTGTTTTCTTATGAGTTATTTACTTTGTCATTGGCTTGATAGGATAGCTTGGAGTTGCTAGCTATAATTGATTTTGGTTGCATCACTACAGTCAGTAGTCCCTCAAGTGCATTTTCACCAAAGTAGTATTCCAATGAATTGCCACCGAGTGCCACACTACTTTAGCTGTATCCGCTGTCTTTTCTCGTAATTGACATAGAGGTCAGTTGTATTCTATGATAGTCAAATGGTTTAGTTATATTTGTTTCCCATCCTAAGCCATGCTAGTTCTTATGGTCTCATAATGTCAAGAAACTCACCAGCCATGGATCCATATCTTTAGTATGTGGCACATTCTCACACTATATAATTTTCTAAGTCACTTGTTATCACTCGCACTCGAGATTTGAATGCAAATGTCATTTTCTTTCTTTGACAACTATAAAGGTATCAATTTTCCAGGAGGACTCATGAACTCATTTGGAATATTAGTACAGATAATTGCCTGAATTATTTCTCTCAGTGACTCGCTATGTTGAGAACAAATGTGTGAGCCGCGAGATATATTTCATAGTGCTGCACTGCTCAAGCTTTGATCAGTCCTGGAAAAATAATTTACTAATATTGGAGACTAAACCTTGTAAACCAACTTGTCCCCCTCCCCTCAAAACCCAACCCAACCCAACCCAACCCACCCACCCCCCCAATGCACACACACATACCTATGATGCTTGCAGGAAACACAACCACTTGTTGCTCTTATACCATTTACACAAAATCTCGAGCTATTGTGGGTTGACAATGTAAATATTCTTGGTAAAAAGGTCAGAAGCATATCCATTTAACTTTAAAATCCATTAAAACCTTCAGGTCCCTTCAGATGGATGCCCTAAAATAATGTGAGCACATTTAGCATAAGTAGCTAAGAAGTAGGAATTATGCAGAGCTGGTTTGCACTTTGTATGTCTTGCTGGAATTTCCAGCTAGTAGCTGGTTATATCTCCCCTGCGAGGAACAATTTAGACTGTAAAAGGGTAAAATTATTGTAACCTATTGTTGGATAGAGGGAACCCTAAGGTCAATACATGTGCAGCCAGCCATTTCTGAGATTATTTTAATAAAGAGACTAGTAAAAGACCCACAAGCCGATTCGTGCAACCATTTAAAAACTATTAGGAAACCTTGACTACAACTCCCAATTTTATAAAGAGGTACAACAATTATTAGGAAATAATTGAGTTAGAGCTATAGCTATGAGTGCTAGAGATGGTCTGCCAACGGAATGAAAGTGATTGACACGAGCTCTTCTAAGTGTTCCGATAGGAAGATCTACTCTGGGACGAATTATCAAACGTTCTTGGAGCCTGTTGATAATTTAGTTCATATAGATACTCATACAACATCTCCTATTTATAGATCTGCGTAGCAGCTGGTTCGACATGAAGGTTTTGAAAACATAGTGCACCCAGGTAAATAAGGAACAAGATGAATACAAAAGTTAAATGAGCATCCCACACCCGAAAGGTACCCTACCATTGTCGTCAAAAAAAGCTTTGTTGGCACAAACCGACTTTCTTTCACAGCCACCATTGCGATTATTTTTCCATCCATCACTGCTGCAAAATCGATTGATGACCTGTGGGGATCAAGGGTCCAAGATGGATTATGTATAATAAAAAAGGGAATCGTATTGGAAAGTAAGGACATAATGATTGTCTAAGGAAATCGGGTTGGAAATTAAGGAGGCTAAGGAAATCGGGTTGGAAATTAAGGATATCATTGTTGGCTGGTTGGTTAGGGCTAAGGGAATCGGGTTGGAAAGTAAGGATAGCATGATTGGCTGGTTGGTTAGGCTTGATGCTTACCACGTGATAGATAACCACCCACCCACCCACCATATTCAAGTGAAGGGATATCCTGACGCCGCCTTCTTAAGGAGGCATTGTAATTGAACCTCTGGTTACCTTTCCTTGTACCACTGCCAACCTTCCAACTCTAACGTTTGATGTGCGAACATTCCATTCTTCTGAAAAAGAATGTATTAATTCTTTCCCAATTGGTTGGATCTTAGGTGTAATGATTTACTTCATGGACAAGGTCTCTAGCTCAAGTCCGGGATAGCCTTGGCGTACAAGTCCGGGATAGCCCAGCTGTGTCAGGAAAAGGAAAAAAATATAAGAAATATCTGTCTCTTTCATGCATACTCCACGTCTTTTGTTGATCTTTTCCAACATAAGTATGATGGGTCCAATGTTTGTGATAGCTTGATCAGGGGTTACTACAAGGATCACTTTTGCTTTATTTTCCTCTGACTGGTAAGATATTTTAGTTCCCCGAGTTGTTGAATTCATCAGAAAACGCAAATATCGAATTGTGTGCCCTTGTAAATTTTTCTTGAGCTATAAAAAAAAATCTCTTAAGACTGGACAGTCAACATTAGAATTGTGTACTTGGTAAATGTTTCTTTTGATAGGCCTTTGGAGGGTGGTAAAAATGACATGCTCCTGGATGGAGTGGACAAGCGATTTCCTTCTCTGAGAGTATGCATATAAATTGATGATGAGGTAAGCTATCTTCCAAGGAGGCTTGAGGTTACTTGAGATAATATCCTTGAGGATGAGGGAATCAGTCTCCACCATTTGTATTTTGCTGAATGTTTCACTGAAGTAGACTGCAATGCCTGTATATCACTTTTTTGATCCCAATAGTGTTTTTACCTTGTGATTTTGTAAGGAACCTAACATGCAATTATCTGTAAAGTTCACTATTTTAGTAAGGTCCAAGTTTTGACACCCCCCACCCCCCCACCCCCCCCGCGTATTTGCCTCATATTCTAAAGGTCTATTAGCCCTACAAATCTCCATATGAACTTCTCGTGAATCCTGTCTGTTGTTAGCTAAGCCTTTAAGCCCAACTGCATTTCCCATGTCATCATATTGGAACCAAAACTTTGCCTTGCAATGGTAATCTCTTATCGTATTCATGATTTCAATTGTAAACTCTAACTCCATAATTATTTTTCTTCTAATGTCTTCCTCTGCATAGAAGTCCATAGGCTCAAAGTTTCACTTAAATACTTTGAGAGGACATCACGCCTTCATAATCTCTAACTGCAGGTTTGTAATGTCATGAGAATTAGCTCGATCTAATATTTCACACTATTTTTGAGTTTTGGTCTCCAAAACATCGTATAAAACCAACAAGAAGTTGAACATTTTAGTATTTTCTACACTTGTTTTCCTTGTAAAATGAAACAAGAAAAAATTGGAACACTGAAACATCTCTTCATACATGTGTGGCACAGTTCTGATGCTTTTCTGTACTTTGTCACAAATAAATTACATGCATGTTGGTATTCTCTTGGATACTTGTGAAATGTACTTGATCTTGTTTTCTACAATGTAGTACGAGAAAGACATTAAGAATGATGGGAAACCACTGTAGAAAGTGGTTAAATAAAAAGAAAAAGTAGGAAAACGTCCGCCAACCCTTTTCTCCCGATGACTTCGAAAAAACTAGCTTTCTCATACATTTTCATTTTCTTTTCAAAATTTCTTAAACCACACAAGGGTGAATTATTTCGGAAGCGGCTACCTTGCGTATAATTAACTTAATATTTTGGTTTTTTATTTCGTATATTGCTTTCTGGATATAAAGATACATAGGCTATGCATGGTAAGACCTAAGTGAGATACTGGAAAATCACGTCTAGGACAGGGAATAGTATACTTCTAGAAAGCCTTTTTTTTGGCTCAATTTCTTTGAGTTTTTCAAACCAAAATGTTTGTGTCGGGTCATAGCCTATGTATCTTGGTTCGTATTGCTTCTTGAACTGACTTGTCCTTCTTTTCCTCAAAAATGGTTCAACGAAAATTGTAAAAGGATAGCCAGATGTTGTGCCCACTCTTGATATATATAATCCTCTGAAAGGATAAGGAGAACCTTTATATTTCAGGTTGATTTGGAACACAACAAGTATCGATCCTTTCAAGGGCTGACTTGTTTGATGCAAATTTCTACAAGAACAGAGGACTTTGTGATTGACACACTGAAGTTGCGTATTTATGTCGGTCCATACCTGAGAGAAATTTTTAGAGACCCCTTAAAGAGGAAGGTACCATATGTGAATTTTATTGCTTTCTCAATTAAAGAATACCTGCTCTATAACATAATCAAGCAGTCACATTTTTCCCTTTCTAGGTCATGCATGGTGCTGAGTGCGATATATTGTGGCTTCAGAGGGACTTTGGCATATATGTTTGCAACATTTTCGACACTGGACAGGTACTAAGTTTCTGATACCATGGCCAGCAATTTTTTGCTTGCATTTATATAGAATGGTGCAATACAGGACATGAAGACTTTCCTGGACCAAGAATTAGTGTTCTTACATTAGTACCTTTTGAAACTTTCAACCATTGTATTATTCTATGCATACACTAACAAGAAGCTTTGCATTTCTGAATTCTGATATTACATGTTCTCTCTTTATTCTTCTTACATTGGGTCTTTGCTATTTGTTTAAGTGGTGACTTTGACTGTTGCAGTTATTGATCCTTTAGCTGATCTATTTATCAAGAAGTTTTGTGAAGCTTTATTGTTTAATCATCTTTAACTTGTGAAATTATTTTTAGGTAACTGTAGGAATTTGGTAGGCATTCCTATTGTTGCCCCTTTTCCAGAGGAAGAGAAAACTAACACCCAAGTGTATTCTTAGTCATTATTAAATGAACATTGTTTCCCTATATTTTGTGATAACCTCTACCTCAAAAGAATAGAGGATAACTCAAAACAATTTTCTGTTCCTTGCAAGCATATGCAATTTTTTTGATCCTTGTTACCTCTTATAGTAGTCTTGTAAAATATTTCTTTCAACTTAAGATGTATCTTGCGATCATAAAGTACTCAAAAAGCACTTCTCCATTTCAACCATCATGTTCTATGTAAGATGAAAAAAAAAATCAACTTAGGTGGTTTGGATATGTGCAACGCAGACCAATAGATGCTCCTGTAAAGAGAAGCGATAATATAGTAGTGAATGGAGCCGCTACGACTATAGGGTTGAAGTGTTAAAGAATGATATAGATGTTGTTAGCATTACAGAGAACATGTCCCTTAACAGAGCTGAATGGAAAAATAGGATTCAAACTGCCGAACCCAGAAATATGGGATAAAGGTTTGTTGTTGTTGTACGATAGCATTAACCCTCAATCTCCTAGTGGCGTAGCTACACCATCCCGAGGGGGTGCAGCTGTGCCCCCTCACATTTGGATTTCTTTTATTT
Source organism: Iris macrosiphon (assembly GCA_036927795.1). Lineage (NCBI taxonomy): Eukaryota > Viridiplantae > Streptophyta > Magnoliopsida > Asparagales > Iridaceae > Iris > Iris macrosiphon. The sequence continues at coordinate 146,043,930 of JAYESA010000006.1, read as the reverse complement.
TTTTATTTTATTTTATTTTATTTTATTTTATTTTATTATTATTTTTTTTATTATTTATAGATTGTCAAATTTTGAATTTATTTATATAGATTATATGCTTATATATTTGAACACATAAAGTAATAACTGACTTGATAATAAAAAATGACAATTAGGTAATTTGTAGACTTTTTCTAACTTCAAAGTATTAGACGATGCCATCAGACATGTTGATTATTGAAGAACTGGAAATCATTGATATCATAGTTCATGCGAAGTTGGACATGGTGGCTAGAAAAATCAACATTGCAGTTGTATTTTTTATAAATATATACACGCTTTTACTTTCGGTTTTTCTTGTTCTCCATCTTCAATTTTTGTGCATTAGTAGAAATTTGAAGCCACATTGTTCAAGATTGTCCAGTTATCTTATATCAAATAGTTGCAGTTTTTTATTTGGAGCAATAAAGTTAGGTCTATCATGCTCTTATGAAATTTATAATTTCCATAACCTGCTCATCACTCAAATTCATACTGGACTTAAATGCAAAACATGATCCATCATCACCGTTTATATTTTTTCTCTATGCTCTAGCCACATGAACATGTTTGCGAAAGAAAGCAATTGAAGTGGATGTCATTATCTAGATCTCATTTGGGCCAAATTCAATTTTGACCTAGCTAGTATTCGAGATGTGTATGTAATACAGACCTCCTCATATGATCTATCTTGAATCTTGAAATCTCAAATTAGTATATGTAACTTTGAGGTGTGTAACAAGTCATATTCAAACGCATATAAATCCATTATAACTCTTATTATAATTGATTATAGTGGCAACACTTTTTTTACTCAGATCCGACCCAATGAATGGATCACTTAACCTAAACTGATAGGTGAATCATAATATTTCTATTCGTATTAGTCCATTACTTGGGTTGGTATTTTATATTGTTTCTATTCGTATTAATTTATTAAAAGTTTATGACATCTGACATTAATATATGATAATTATAAATGTGTTTATTGTAATTTTTTTTTTAAATAGTAATTGTCGCACTCCCTAGAAAAAAATTCTGGCTACGCCACTGCAATCTCCTAATGAGCCACCAATGTATTGTTCATTGGAAAAACCCAAGTGAACCAGTTGAGCCATCTTTAGAACTCAAGAAGCCATTGAAGACTGATTGCCATGCAGTACTTCTGCACTGTGTGTGAGCTCCGCCACTCTATTCCTATGACCATGGTAGACATCATTGCCTACATATCCTTTGATTCCCCGCTTCATCTCCTAGGTACATTTTCTCTATATTTGAGCTCCAGAGACCATTGATCCCACGTCACTTTGTCTGCAAACCTAGCCATTGAAAAACAAGCTAAGCCATCTACAGGAACTCAAGAAACCAGTCAATTCTGATCGTTTATCATGCAATACATCTACACTGTGTATGATCTCAACCATATCCATCCCATGGCCATGATAAGCATCATTGACTACATATCCTTTGATTACTCAGTTCATCTCCAAGATACAGTTTCTCTATATTTGAACTCATAACCCAATCAAAAATTGATCCTTCAAGCACCAACTTTGTCAAACCTAGTCATTTTAGATACGCATGCCTCTTGTTCCTCTTGTTTTTTACGACTCATTACATGATGTAGTAGATCCCACCACAGATGCTCAACACCTATAAAGTAGTATATAGGTCACACTAATCCAATAAATTAAATGCGAGGTTCCATACTCAGTTAGCATCCCCCCTTTAAGAGTTACAGTTTCAGCAGGTTTCGCTGTTTCAACAGTTTCAGCAGTTAAAAATGCTTTAGACTTGAGCTTGGTTTCAACTATATAATTATGAAAATTGCTAAATAAGAAATATAGGTCAAGTTTTTAAGAGGAACCACACTATTTCCTCATTCTATTTTTCTTCCGTCCATTCTTTTCAATCTCCTCCCTGTATATGCACATATTTCTCCTATGTTCAATGTGTAACTTTGCAATTTCATTTTAGCAAGGAAAATGTATTTTTTACATCTTTTACCTGTGCATAATCCAAACCATTGAGTTTGAATAAAGGTGTGTCTAGTAGCATGAAACTAATCATGAAACCTTAAAACCTCATTCTTCATGAAACTCAATCAGGGTTCATGCAATTTCAGCTGTTGGATTTCTTGGCGTCATGAATCCTCATGAAATTTTGGTTTGATAACGTCTCAAAAGTGTTGAACCTTGACACTTAAGATTCTCAGAACCATGAGTTCAGGATTAGGAATTGAAACCCACTTTAATACTGACCAAGAGCCCATATATTTCATTATGTTATTAAGAAAGCATTGAATGAGTTGAACTTCTCTCATGTGGTTTGAGCGTGTTTCAAATCCTGACAAGCTCTTTGACCCATTGAAACTCGAAATTTTTATTTATTTATTGTTGATGCCAATGCATTATGGGTTTCATTCAGTTTGAGCTTCCAAACAGCTTTTGCAATCCAACTTTCATGGTTCCATTGGTTTCATGCAACCTCATGAGACTTTGTTTCATTGAATTGATTGGTTTTCATGTCACCGAATAGTTCCTTATAGTACGACTTTCATGGTTCCATTGGGTTTCATGCAACCTCATTGGTTCCATTGGGCGAAACATCTTCAAGAAAAAAAAGTTGTACTATAAGGATCTATTCGGCAACATGAAAACCAATGCAATTCAATGATTACTCTAAGGTTGGTTTTATTACAAGAAGTACATTAGATTTCAAATTCATCATAGATAATGGTATTTGAAACTTACAAACATGATTTGGAAGTATGATGATAACTAATTCAAGCATTTTGTTTTCTCTATTCTTATGCCTTCCTCCTTAGGTTAAGGTTGGGCTTTTGTGTATGCTTAAAGATTTTCTTATAAATGTTCGAGCAACTGGCCCAAACTAGTATCATCTTCAAATTCTGGATCGTCCGTACAACCCAAAAGAAAACTGACCTTTATATCTTGGTTACACTGATACTTGGGATGTTTGGAAACTCATTAGGGTGACCATGGTTATGAGTGAACTTTTATGCATGAATGCATAGGCATACTGCGAATGGGTCCTATCACTGCATCATGGTTTGTTTGCTTTTGAGATCATGCATATTTGATTATCACATTTTCTTTGCAAAGTTAATTATATGAAGGTCATGGTCATGTCAGGGCACAAATCCTTCTACCCTATGAGTCCCTTAATGATTAGATCGCACAAATGTGTGTTAGGATCCAAGGACATGCATACCAACATTATTTATTGATTGAATTTGGTAAAATCTTCTACTTTAAGGATCACTCTCTGCTCTGCACTATACATGCATAAAAAAATTCCATGCCCTCATACACATGCGTAGGCATATGCCCACCATATAGTCTTACTCTCTACATTTTAGTATAAACCTAGTAGGGTGTTTCTCTTCTTGAACTAATACAACTAAGTAGCCAGTATTACAGACAGTATCCTATGGTATTGCACATATGAGTATGTGTGGAATGGTCTAACCAATAAGAAACATGTGATAGTAAGTACCATGATGTACATATATTTTCTAGTAACTTGATCCAGATTATTTTGACGAGTGTTAGTGATTTTTATATGTGAAAAGGTGCATCCTGTGTTATGTTATAGGATTGGTTATTTGCAAGGTTCCTTTATTTGTTCATCTTGGCTGATAATCACTTCTTTGGTGGTTTATAGGCATCATGGGTGATGCAACTGGAGAAGCACAGTCTGGAATATCTTCTGCTTCAATTCTGTGGAGTTACTGTAAACAAAGAGTAATATTCTTGCCTCACTCATAGACTTCTCTCTGGTTCCATTTTACAGTGTCTCATGGAACTATAGTTTATAGTAACTTGTTTTTCATTTCACACACTGCCAGTTTTTCTCAAGGTTGAATGGCTTGGAATTTTTTCAGATATCAGAATTCAGACTGGAGAGTGCGCCCAATTCCTGAAGTAATGCTAAAGTAATATTGTCCAGACATCCTACACTGTTTATGAAACTGCATGCTTCCAAATTTAGAATTCATACTCGAACGATCTGTCATTTGTGTTTTGACTTTTAACGGATGATCCCTCTATCTTTCTTGTACACAGGTACGCCAGAGAAGACACACATTACCTGTTACATTTATACGATTTAATGATGATTAGATTGCTATCAGAGTCCTCTGATGGAAATGGTAAACCGCTTCTTATAGAGGTTTGTCCCTTAATATTGTATTCCTCTGAGGCGTATAAGATGAAATTATAAATGCATTACCACTTTTGCGTTAAAAAAGGACCTGTCTCTATTTGTGTCATCCTTCAGCTCATGAAGCCATTATATCTACATATATTATAGTCATCATTATCTGTTTACTGTGAAGTAACTAGCAAACTCTCAAAGTTTAACAGGTCCTAGTTAATTTTGTGCAGTCTTTATCTTTTATTATATGTGCAGTGCATACTTTTTCCATCTCATATTTTCTGCCTGTGAGAATTCGCTCTTCTTTTCCATTACTCACAGGTCTACAAGCGAAGCTACAAAATTTGTATACAGCTTTATGAGAAAGAATTATTGACAAATTCCTCATATAGTCGTATATACGGGTTTGCACTTGACCATCTTTATCAGTATCTAATAGTGTTCTAATATGTGCTATTGATGGATTGCTCACAATATTAGACGTTTTTACTTTTAGTTCTCTGTTAAATGCTTATGTGACAGGTTACGGGAAGCTAATTTCAACTCCCAGCAACTTGCTATTGTCGCTGTAAGTGATTCTTCTGTTGATGTTCTTTTCTAGGAATTGAACATATTGGTTGTTGTTTAGATATGTAACTAAGCTGATAGTTCTCTGCCTATGGAACATCTACATATCATCATTTTTTGGTATTTGCTGCATCTATATTGGTTACAATCATAGGGCCTTGCAGGGTGTGTGTGAATGCAAGGCCCCAACTCTGATACTCGGGGGTTTCTGATAATATGATTTTCTTTTCTGAGAGCAAAACTTTCTGAAACATTTCCCAGTTTATTTTAGTATCTTTTTTCATGAGTGTTGTTAAAGACTAGATTAGTTATATTTATTTTCTGCATTTTTCATTTTTTGTCATATGTTATCCCTTCCTTTTACTTGCGTTACTTTTTCATTGAGCCGTCCCAAAAAATTTGGGATAAATGCTTTGGTTTTGAAATACTTTTTCATTGAGCAGTGCAAGAGGAACTTACTAATTCATTGCAACTTATAAATTTTGCAGTCTCTTTGTACGAGTCTTTTTGTATTTGTCTACTGATGCTCTCATGTATCTACGCCAGGGTCTATATACATGGAGAGATACTGTTGCTCGTGCAGTGGATGAAAGTACCGGCTATATATTACCGAACAAACTTCTACTTGAGATTGGTATGCATCTCTCTCTCTCTCTCTCTCTTTTCTCTCTCTCTCTCTCTCTCTCTCTCTCTTCTCTCTCTCTCTCTCTCTCTCCACCCATCCACATACACACCCATCCACATACACACACTAGCTGTAGATCATTTCAGTTTTCTTTAGGAATAACTTAATATGATGTGGTTTGTTCTTTTTTGGATCTTAAGCGCGACAGAAGCCTTCTTCATTTGATAAGTTACTCCCTTTGGTGAAATCGAAGTGCCCTTTTGTCGAATGCGACCTCAATACTGTTATCAGCATCATCAATGATTCAATTAGAAATGCGGCTGCCTTTGAGAATGTAACTGAACTGTGGGAAAAGGAGCAACTGGAAGTAGTAAGATAAACAGACCAATCCATGGATTTCATAGTTTTGTATATACTCTATGAGAAGTTATTTATTATCCATTTAATCTTTCAGGCATATGATCAACTTATTGGAGCAGTTGACTGCAGCTTTGGGTTTCTGTTGGTTGGACCTATGATGTCTCTGTATTCACCAAAAGATGTCCCTACTGCTGATAATGTCACTAAAAATACTGCAGCTTCCACTAGTGCTGAGGATAATCGTGTAACTTGTGCAAACAGGGAACAGTTTGGTAGTCAAATCCAAAGAGAGAGGTTACAACTACTTCCTCTGCCCAAAATTGGGCGGTTTTTCATGCCCTCTAACACTGCTGAAACAATTAACGACAAAAGGATGGATGACAAATCAACTCAGATGTGCATCCTCCGCATATAAATTTACTGGCATTTCTACCTGTTGTTATGAACTAAAAGTCATCACTTTATACAGATTTATGTTGTCTCAAATCAGAACTGTTAGGAAACAAAAACATTATGTTTTTCCAATAATGTGAGGGACTCTAAGAAAATTTACTACTGATAATGGTTCTACTTACTATCCTTTTACGTGTAATTATGAGCAAAAACAAATCATGTTGCATATTGTTAGGGATTTAATCTAATAATAGCTTGGCAATGATACAAAGTCATACTGTACTGATGAGCAAGTCTTAACTGCCTATATGAGATAACTGTTGTCTTATTAGTAGTTTTTTTCCCTCTTTGTAGTTATATAATTAAACTGTTATGTTTTTAATTGTGCTTGCAATTTTACTTTATTTTCTTTCCCTTAACCATACCTTATGAATATTTTTGTTTCTGAATTTATCTGCATACATGTTCTCTGAATAGTTGCTAGTTAATGGAATCCGACTTCCATAACATTTACTGAGTGCTAGGCGATCAATGTCTCTACAATTCTTAAAGGATGAGAATGCCCTCCAACGTAGGCAAATTATGATTGTTTTACACCAATAAAGTGGCCATACTTTTTGCCTTTAGGTTGGTCAAATTCATCACTAGAAAATCTAATGGACATTTCCGTAGTTGAGGTGTTTGTTACCTCAACAAGAAAAAAGATCCTGTTACATAGTGAATGTTGGTGTTGTTTCCTTTGGACTAGTAAAGATAGTCCCACATTGGCTACACTACCAAGTGGGTATCTCAATATAATACTTTGTATGAGTTGAGGTGTGCACATGGGGTGTGGTGGGGCACATGAGTGCTATGTGGGGGTATTTTCCTAGGAGGAAAAATGATTAACTCCTCATGAAAGCATTTATGCTTTTTGTCATGCTCTTGGAATTATTTCCATAGGAGCTAAGCCCGCGACTCGAACTCGGGCTCAAGAGTTGCATACGCGGTCGCACGCGGGGCCGCATGAGCGGCCGCGTGAGCGGTTGCATGCGCGGTCGCACGCGGGGCCACATAGCTGCTGCTTGGGCTGCCGCATGCGCTGCGGTTTGCGCTGCTGCGTGAGCGGCCGCATATGAGGTTGCTTGCGTGGCGGCTGCTTTCAGATATATTTGAACGGTTATGGAAAGATATCGACAGTTATTCAGATCCGTTTTTTGTGGGATTTCAAATTAATTTGTGCCTATCTTTTAGGAATTCCCAATTAAATTGTTCATATCTTTCCGTAACTTATGGGCGGCTAGGGTTTCCACCCTCTCTCTATAAATACTCTCTTAGTGCCTCTTTGAGAACTTATTTCGAAAATCAGGAGACGAATAGAGTTGCTGCTGTCGCCGCCATTGGATTCCAGAAAGTTTGTGCCAGTCCGGAAAAGAGGTGACAGCGAGGGTTCCAGAATTTCTACGTTAACTTGCTGGTTCCTGGAAGCAGATCGTGTAGGGCCGAATCTTGCTTTGAGCAACGGTGATCTTCATCACCCCAGCATGCAGATATCTTTCTTCTCATTTCTCTTCTCTTCTGCTAGTTGTAATTCCGTTCTGTTCATCTGCAACTGCGACTGCAAGGAAGAACGTGAAGCTTGTTTTTTCTGATTCCTTTGTAATCTTGAGAGCAAGTTGTAATCAGAATCATTATATAGTTCTTCATGGAAATCGAAAATAGTCAGAGTGGGAACTTTTGTGTGAACCTCTGATCTCGACCAATCGTTCTTCCATCTTTGGTTAAGCCTCGGAACTAACAATCTCAAAGCAAGATCCGAGTTAGATGGAGAACCGATCAAACCTTCTCGATATCAGCTTTCACAAGCTTGAGAAGTTTGATGGAGAACACTACAACATTTGGAAGAGGAAGATCTCCCTGAATGTTCGTCTTGTCATAGTTGTTTAGGGTAATTATAAGGGCACTGCACATTTTACTCGGGGCTAGCCCATTGAAAAATAAGAAAAAATTACAAGTTTGCCATCATGAAAGTTACTCGGGGCTAGCCCACTGTTATAATCAGGACTGTCAAAATTTTGGCAGTCCTACCACTTGGAAGGACTGTCAAAATTTTGACAGTCCACATAGCTTGTGGGACTGTCAAAATTATGACAGTCCTACCACTTGGAAGGACTGTCAAAATTTTGACAGTCCTACAAATTGTTAGGACTGTCATAATTTTGACAGTCCCACAAGCTATGTGGACTGTCAAAATTTTGACAGTCCTAATTTTAACCCACTGAAAATTTTATATAAAACTAGGACTGTCAGGATTTTGACAGTCCCATAAACAATGAGGACTGTCAAAATTTTGACAGTCCTCATTTTAATTGTCAGGATTTTTTTTAAGTTTATTTCTATTTAGTTAGTTTTGGATTTTGATTTTTTTTATTTAGTTTAACATCCAAAATAAAATATGTTATCATTGAACAAAAAAAAAAAAAAAATCTACCGTACGAGTATTACGTCTGCCGTCGATCAGACTTCAAACGGCCATAACTATTTGTTTTCAAATCGTTTTTCGTCACACAATAGGTCTATTTGTATGTTTTCGACGAGAGTAACACAATTCGTGTAGAGAGAATTTTCATCCGAAGTAAGACGTACGTATTACAGGCAAAAATATAAAATATAAAACTTTAAAGTATCATAACTTTTGACTGGGAGATCGAAACAAGCTCCAGTTTGAGCCAAAATGACCGTATGGAAAAGTACTTTGGGATAAACCGTTTCACCGTTTGACGGACTTCCCAAATTTTTAGAATCGTAAAAAAACGATGTTTCGACCTCCAAATTTTACTTTTTGTAATTTTTTTTTTTTACAAATTTTTTTATGTACCATTAATAAATTTACTATTTTAAATAACAGAATACTTTAACAAATTTTAAGGATAGAAATTTCAAGGATATTTTGAAATTGGCCCCCCAAACAATTAACAAAAATAAATTAACAGAAAAATTTTTTTTAGGACTGTCAAAATTTTGACAGTCCTACCAATTTGTAGGACTGTCAAAATTTTGACAGTCCTAAAATTTAACATATTTTTTTAGGACTGTCAAAATTTTGACAGTCCTTACAATTGGTAGGACTGTCAAAAGTTTGACAGTCCTAAAAATATATGTTGAATTTTTAGGACTGTCAAAATTTTGACAGTACTTTCAATTGGTAGGACTGTCAAAATTTTGACAGTCCTAAAAATTTAACATACATTTTTAGGACAGTCCTTAAATTTTTAGGACTGTTGAAATGCCTACAGTCCTATATAAATTTAGGACTGTAGAAAATTCTACAGTCCTTAATATACATAGGACTGTCGATTTTCCTACAGTCCTAAATCTATATAGGACTGTAGGAAAATCTACAGTCCCGCCCGATACTGCTCGACGTTGTCGACGATTCTCGACATTTTATGCCCTAAAATCGTGTTCGATTCTCGACATTGTCGACTTTGGGAGCCATCGACAAGGAGGACGAAGTCTCGGAGAGTTGGAGAGCTCCGCCGGCGGGAGGGGGAGGGCTCCGGTGGGACGGGGAGGGTTTGGGAGAAGGGTTTGGGAAAGTGGGCTAGCCTCAAGTAAAATAATGGGCTAGTGTGAGTAAACTTTGCTCAATCCTGGGCTAGCCCCAATCCTGGGCTAGCCCCAAGTAATATGTGCAGTGCCCTTATCAAAAGCCGTTGTTTATGTGTTGGTTGATCCTGAACCTACCATCCCTGAAGATGGAGGAGAGATCGAAGTTGGTGTGGCCCAGGACGCGCACTCTAAGTGGAAGGAGGACAATGACCTCTGCAGGTTGTTGATCCTTAATGCAATGGACAACTCGGTGGCAGAGTCCTATAACAAGAAAGAGAAGGCAAGAGATGTCTGAGAATCTCGAAAAATATTACAAAACTGACGACAAAATGTCAAAAATTTATCTCGTCGAGAAATTCTTCAGTATGCAATTTGAAGACGAGAAGGTAATGCTACCACAAGTCAAGGAACTTCTGAAGATGCAGCAGAAACTGGAGGAAGAAGGCATGAAGCAGGAAGACAAGTTCATTGTAGGGGTATAGTCACCAAGCTTCATCCAGGCTGGATCAACATCAAGACTAACATGTACCGTAAGAAGATGGAGATCCATCTCGAAGATCTTCTTCACTGGATTCACATAGAAGATGAAGCCAAGGGAAAACTGAAGTTGGACTCCCTGTCCAAGCAGTTGGCAAAGGCCAACTTGGTACATGCTGGTGATTCTAAGGGGAAGTAGAAGGCTTCTCACAACAAGAAAAAGGACTTCACCCATCTGAAGGTGAAGTCGGCTTCGTTCAAGCCAAAGCCAAGTCAGAAGTGACTTGTTTTAACTGTGGCAAGGAGGGCCACTACCGGAGTGAGTGCAGATCCAAGCCCAAACAGACAGAGCAATGTGAGCCTAACAATGTTACTATGATTGCGCAGGTTGTCACGACTGGTGTCGACATCGACTAGTGGATGGACACTGGCGCATCATGCCATATTTGCTCAAAGAAGGAGTTGTTCACCATCTACAAGCCTACATCTAAGAAGATTATGGTGGCGAACCAGGCACAAGCTGGAGTACTTGGGACTGGAACGGTGGTACTGAACCTGACTTCGGGGAAGTCGTTGACGCTTCAGGATGTGAAGCACGTACCGATGATAGCCAAGAACCTGGTCTCAGGAAGTCTGCTCTGCAACGCAGGCTTGAGGATGGAGATCAATGCTGGACAGATGGTGATGTCATACAAAGGAACATACTTCGGAAAAGCATTTTGTACCGAAGGGATGTTTAAACTTCAACTTGTAATCCCTGCTACAATGATAAAATGCAGTCTCTTCTTCTGGTTATTCTCTTGAGTTATGGCATAATAGACTAGGACATGTTCATTGTAAAAGAATAAACAAAATGTCTAGTCTAGGGCTTATCTCCAAATGTGGGGGTAAGGAGGTAGAGAAGTGTGAGGTCTGTGCTCAGACAAAGATCACCAGAAAGCCGTTCAAGCGGGTTAACCGAAGCACAGATATTCTGGAGTTGGTACACTCAGATATCTGTGACTTCAAGTAGTTCTCCACAAAGGCCAAGATGAAGTATTTCATTACATTCATCGACGACTACTCGAAGTATGCGTTTGTCTATCTGCTCAAGTCAAAGGACGAAGCATTCGAAAAGTTTAAGGAGTTCACGGCTGAAGCTGAACGTCAGACGGGGCAACAACTCATGAGACTTAGAAGTGATCGAGGCGGAGAGTATAGGCCTATTGAATTCGTATCGTTCTGCAAAGAACATGGAATTGTCAATGAGACGACTGCTCCGTATTCTCCTCAATCAAATGGAGTAGCTGAGAGGAAGAACATGACGTTGACAGAGATGATGAACTCAATGTTGTTGACTGCGGGTCTTCCAAAATGCTTCTGGGGAGAAGCTGCGTTTGACGGCTATGTTCATTCTGAACAGAGTGCCGTACGCAAGTTCCGATGTCACTCCTCATGAACTCTGGTTCAAAGTCAGACCCAACTTGAATGTCATTCGAGTGTGGGGGTGTCTGGCATATGTGAAGCTCCCAGACTTGAAGATACAGAAGCTGGGTACGAGGATTACAAAGACCATCTTCCTGGGTTATGCCAAGAAGAGTGATGCTCGAAGGTTTCTTGATATAGAATCAAATCATATCATTGAATCTCGCGACGCAGAATTCTTTGAAGATAAATTTGCAAGGTACAAGAACGTTATTATCACGGATATTCCGGAGAATAACGTGGGTGCACAGGAGGCTAATCCAAAGAAGATGTAGTCCAAGAAGAAATTGTCATACCAGAGACAACGTTCGAACCAGAACTCACAGAACCGGTGTCTAAGCGAGTGAGGAGACCGAAGGACTTCGGAGAAGATTTTGTCACCTATCATGTGGAAGCAGATCCGCTTACCTATGATGAGGCGATGAAGACCAGAAACGTCTTTTGGAGGGAGGCTATCAATGATGAGTATGACTCAATAACCTCCAACAACACTTGGGTGTTGGTCAATCTGCCTGAAGGAGCTAAACCAATCGGATGCAAATGGATCTTCAAGAAGAAGATGAAAACCGATGGAACTGTTGACAAGTTCAAGGCAAGATTGGTGGCCAAAGGGTTTTCTCAGAAGCAAGGGATCGACTATTTCGACACATATGCTCCAGTAGCGCGGATGACGACCATCAGGATGTTGATTGCTCTAAGTGCAATTCACAAACTAGTTATTCATCAGATGGATGTTAAAACAACATTTCTGAATGGAAAGTTGATCGAAGAGATTTACATGCAACAGCCAGAATGATTTTTCGTCAAAGGGCTTGAAGACAATGTCTGCAAGTTGGTGAAATCACTATACGGTTTGAAGCAAGCTCCCAAGATGTGGCATGAGAAGTTTGACAAAGTCATAAGGTCAAACGACTACAGGGTCAATGAGACGGACAAGTGTGTTTACACAAAGTTCGCTAACGGGAGATGAGTCATCGTTTGTCTGTACGTGGACGACATGCTGATCCTAGGTACGGATCTAGCACGTGTCACTGAGACAAAGAAGTTTCTCTCATCTAAGTTCAGTATGAAGGACTTAGGAGAAGCTGATGTTATCCTTGGGATAAAGATTATCCGGACAGGCACCGGAGTGGCACTGTTATAGTCCCATTATATTGAGAAGGTGCCCACACGCTATGGATATGAGGATCTTCCAGGGATCGATACTCCGTATATGTGTGACAAGAAGCTGAAGCCAAATCCTAGGGAAAACATCAGGCATCTGGAGTATTCAAGCGTCATCGGGAGTTTGATGTATGCAACAACTGCAACAAGGCCTGACATTGCTTTCGCCGTGGGAATGCTGAGTCGATTCACGAGCAACCCAGGTGTGGAACACTGGAAGGCTGTGAAGAGAGTGATGAGATATCTCAAGATGACTCAGAAGTATGCGCTGCACTACAGCAGGTATCCGACAGTAGTGGAAGGCTTCAGTGATGCAAGCTGGTGTTCAGAAGTAGAGAACAAAAGGTCAACAAGAGGATACGTCTTTTCCATGCGTGGAGCTGTTATATCGTGGAAGTCGAAGAAACAGAATATGTTCTCTCATTCCTCGATGGAATATGAGTTTTATGCACTGGCGGCTGCAGCAGATGAAGCAGAATGGCTTCGGGAGCTCATGTATGATCTTCCATTGGTTGGTGCACAGATTCCGGCGGTACCGATATACTACGACAACCAGGCGACTGCAGCAGTGGCATCAAATGACCTCTTCAATGGTAAGAAGAGGACTGTGCGGTTGAAGCACATGGCAGTGAATGGTCTGATAAAGACTGGAGTCATTACTGTGATTGATGTTCAGAGCCAGGTAAACCTGGCGGATCCGTTCACCAAGGATCTCAAGCGCCAGCTGGTCGAGAACACAGCAAAAAAATGGGCTTGAAGACATTATGATATTGAGTCTTTGTAATTCTACCATAAAGTTTTATGCTATTAGTTCAAAGAGAAATCTACTAGGCATTTAGCTTTTGGTTCAAAGAAGGACCATTGACTGGGAGAATATCAGTTACAGTGGGTAGTCCTCAGGGACATTGTGGGATACGTACCCGGAACCACTGTGGTCTACTATTTGCTCTTGAACAGAACATTTCCTGTGGGAGGATGGCTTTGACGTCTTAATGAGTTTCAGCACTACAAGGGACTTGTATTCCATGCTACAGTGGCGTGACACCACAGAGGTAAAAGATGTAAATCCTCGGTATTAAGTCATGTCATAGCGGCGTAGCACCGCACATAGACATGTAGCCTAATGCTGTAGAATTAAGAGTGGTAGGCAGCACTACAAAGAGGTCGATGACCGCATGGAATGCTACTTGGGCTGTCGCATGCGCTGCGGTTTGCGCTGCTGCGTGGGCGGCCGCATATGTGGTTGCTTGCATGGCCGCTGCTTTCAGATATATTTGAACGGTTATGGAAAGATATTGACAGTTATTCAGATCCGTTTTTAATTTGTGGGATTTGAAATTAATTCATGTCTATCTTTTAGAAATTCTCAATTAATTTGTTTCTATCTTTCCGTAACTTATGGGCGGCTAGGGTTTCCACCTCTCTCTATAAATACTCTTTTCGTGCCTCTTTGAAAACTTACTTCGAAAATCAGGAGACAAAGAGAGTTGTTGTTGCCGCCGCCATGGAGTCCAGGAAGTTCGTGCGAGTCCGGAAAAGAGGTGACAGCGAGCGTTCCAGAAGTTCTACGTTGAAATTGCTGGTTCCTGGAAGCAGATCGTGTGGAGGCAAATCTTGCTTTGAGCAACGGTGATCTTCATCACCCCAGCAAGCAGATTTCCTTCTCCTTTCTCTTCTCTTCTGCTAGTTGTAATTTCGTTCTGTCCGTCTGCAACTGCGAGTGCAAGGAAGAACGTAAAATTTGTTTTTTCTGATTCCTTTGTAATCTTGAGAGCAAGTTGTAATCAGAATCATTATATAGTTCTTCGTGGAAATCGAGAATAGTCAGAGTAAAAACTTTTGTGTGAACCTCTGATCTCGACCACGCGTTCTTCCATCTTTGGTTAAGCCTCGGGACTACCAGTGTCAGGCCCTACATGCAATATACTACTCAAGTACATGAGGATATGTAAAGAAATAGCCATCGGAAGACATGAGGGTATACAAATCCTAAACCACGGCCCTTCAGTTTCCATTTAATCCGCATGTAAGTTTCAGATACCCTGTTTCACATGTTTGTGTCTAGTCTCTTCCTTTTTCCCGAGGATGTCAACCATAGAAACAATTATATATATATATATATATATATATATATATATATATATATATATATATATTCCTTTTTTAACTTTTGCACATAGATGAAGATTATTTCTAGCCCAAAGAAGGGGTGTTGGGAGTGGTGGTTGACAAGCTTCTTTGGGAAAGGAAACTGCAAGTTCTTAACTTTGGATGGACCCCTGTGGAAGCTTTACTCCTTATTTCTTAAAAAATGAAGAAAATGCAAGTTCTTTACTTTGATGTGCTGCATTTTGTTGCTTTCATTTTTGAAGAAATATGTTGATCATTATTTGTCTTCATTTTTTGCATAAATGATGGGAGGCCATACAGTACCATTATTTCCTTTTATTCTACTTGTTTAGCTTTATGCATTGTTTATCTTCCCCAACCTTTGTTCTATATAAAACTATTGTGCTATAAATTTTCCTAACCTAAGCATTTCATATGACTTTATTTTCAGGACAGGGCAAATGCCTGGACCGAAACAGGTGGATGATCAGTAGCATTCACATTTCATTTCTTTGGTGGAGAGCGGAGATATCAGAACCTCTTCTTTGGGAGGACCTTATGCATTTACTTAAAGAACACTGCCGACCGTGCAAGAGGCCACCAGAGGCCGGTTGGTCGAAAGAAGTCTGTATTTGATGATGGTAAGAAACACAGAGAAGGAGCAGATTCCTTGCCATCCTCAAAGTGGCAGCCAAGTTGGCGTGTCAGTTTTCTCCTTTAGGTTCTTGTACCGAAAATGGAAGACAAACAAAGGAAAACAAAACAAAAGGAAAGAATATAGAAATGAGAAATGAACCATACATCACTTTGGAGCAGCTGTTGCGTTCGTTTTATGTATCGTCGTTTGGTTCATTTGGTGCCAATATGATGCACAGAGGGTGATTGCGATCAAGTAATCTATGATCAATGTCCTTAACGGTTGTTGGTTTGGCTTTCAGTATTTGTGAGGGTTGTCGTATCATGGTTGGGTGGTGGTGGTTGTGGGGGGGGGGGGGGGGGGGGGTGGGGAGTGGGCATTGTGGTGCTGCAGCCCCTTAGATGGGATTGGTTTATTGGCTTTGGTCACATGAATTTCTTAGAAGCATCTGTGATAGCGACCATTGGTCTTTGGTTTAGCTGTCTTTTGGAAGAAGCATATTGCCTACTGGTGACTCTGGTTCGACTGTGGAAGGGGTTGTGTTGAAGTAGGCTGTTAGTAGAGTAGTAGGAGTGGTTCTCTCAATTGTGTGTATTTTCAGCATGGAAGCAATTTTGAGCAGAGAACTATTTGTTCCCAACGCTTGGTGGGATCTCATGCTCCTCATATTCGTAAGTGTTTAGGTTGCCTTGACCCAAAACTTGATATATTTCCGCCAGTAAAGGAAAGTTGCGACTCCTGACTTTGTAGGTGATTATCACCATAATGAGGTTTCTTAGTTTGGAAATTTTATTTGCAAAACGGGTGGGGAAGGGACTTTGTTTATAATTGAGAGAAAAGTTACGGGGGTATCTGCCAATGTCACATTTTGCTAACCAACTAATAAAGCAAAAAAGAAAAGAAAAGAAGAACAGAAAAGAGTGCCTCTTCTTCTTCTTCTTCTTCTTCGCTTGATCAACATGGAAGGAGAAGGAGGAAGTATATCGGAGATGTATCAGAGCGCTCGAAAGCTCCTCCTCCGGACCCGGGACGGGATCTCCAAGCTCGAGCGATTCGAATCCGCAGCCATCACTTCCTCTTCCTCCTCATATTCGTCGTCGTCGTCGCCGAACCCTTCGCTCGGCATCGGCCACGATTCGCCGGAGATCGCGTTCTCGATCAAGAAGGACATCGACCAGATCCGGTCCATGTGCTCCGACATGGACCGCCTCTGCCGCTCCGTCGCCTCCAAGGGACAACACGATCTCTGGAGGAGGTACGCACTCACGCAATTAGGGTTCCTTTTTTCATTCTTTATTTCAAGCTATGCTGCACGGACGCTGACACGGTACCAATTTTTTCCTTTTTCCTAGGGTTGGTCTCCTGGGTTCTACTTGTTTTTTCCCTTATGTGCCTCCGTCACCGTGTCCCATATCGTTTCCTGCCGTATTTGTGTTCGTGCAACGTAAGCTTCTTATGGCTCTAAATTTGGACACGACACTAAAACCAGTGTCTCATTAGTATTTTGGGACTCCCGTATCATTCGCTCCTTTCTGTTGTCTGTCCAACCTATTGTGGAATGTACAGTCTTGCCTTCTATGTTTGCACAGATACGGACATAGATACTGATACGGAATGCACGGACAATTTCAAGTAAGTGCAAAGATACGGACATCATTTTACATATTAGGTCTTATTTACATCTGCTACCTCACTTTCTTTTATTAGTTGGGCATTTGACTGTAGGAATTTCCTAGTTTGCAATTGTCAAAGAATTGGTGGCTGAATCGACCTATACTTCAGAAAGGGTTTTAGGAAGAACATATGGATAAATATTGTTCCTATATTAGTTCATAACATTAAAGTCTTCAATATATTTAGTAAGCAAAGGAATGAGGATTCCGATCCGCAGCCATCAAAACCTGTCAAATAATTTTAGGGGTGTCATTGGGTTGATTAGGATTGAATTCATGTGAACCTGAACCCAACCCGAATAATATTTGGGTTTCGTATTATGTACCTATATGTCGGATCTTAGAAGCCAGAAACTCCTAGGAGGTCAACGAATCTCAGTAAGAACCTTCGATTCGGCGTTTCTTACTTGGGAGCTCGTTTGGAGCTCGTTTCCCCGATGACGGAGCTTCGTTTCTCTGGGGACGGAAGCTCGTTTCCCCAACGACATGATTTTCCATAATATGACCATAATTTTAGAAGATGACATAAATTTTGTGAGAGAAATTAGAATATTTTCAATACACATTTAACAAAGTACCAAGAAACTAAAGATTTCTTACTTTGACGTCATAAAAAAATAACATGCGAAAGATCTCTCTGTAACTTTGAACTGAACTTTATAAATTCTAATAAATTTTAAGATATAAGTTTTGATAACAATAATTAATAAACATTAAAAATTTATTAGCGCATGCTCCCATCACGCTCCCAAATTTAGAATCTTCTAAGTAGTCGCGCTTCCCCGCCTCCGCTCCCGCTCCCGCCCCCGCTTTCGTCCCCGCTCCCGCTTCTGGCTTCTAAGTGTCGGATTAAGAGACTTTTTTGGATCTAAAGAACGTGTGCACGGCTCAAAAGTTTTACGTTTTCGCATACCCTTACACGAACCGTTGTTCGGGGTCTTTTTAACAACCACACTCAATTTTTTTATTAAAGGAAAATTGGTTTTGGTAATTTGGTTAATGAGTTATTGGTTACCGTTTACTGATCTACATAAGTACATATAATGTTGGACAATTTTTGTATGTCTTCTAATGTTTTAATTTCTTAAAGATGTAATTCTTATGAATATAGACTTTTAGTAAAAGCGATGATTTGGGGGGGAAATGTTACTGGTGATGATGACAAAAAAGGCCGGTCTTACAGCTACCTGAAAATTATTTTTTGGTTGATAATTTTCAGATGGTGGTAGAGTGATGTAGCTAGTCGTAAAGGTTGAGCTGAACCAGTCAATTTCCTTTTTCCTCTGTTTTTTTAAGTAGTAATTGATTGCTTTCATCTGAACTGACAAAGATTGAATCCCCCCCCCCCCCCCCTTCCTATTCTTTCTCTCCCAACTCTTTCTTCCTCAAATTTCTTTGTTTTTATTTGGTCCTTTCTTGGTAGTTGGTGAGAATAAGAGAAGCATAAAGATGAGTCTGGTACTAGTTATTCAATAGGACAAGACAATTGGCAATGACATGAGATACATATAGAAGGATAAAACCAAAGCAAAACAGTTTAAATACATTTACAATTCACTTCAAGAAAGTATTCAATTTCAACTTGGATGGAAAACATACCTTTTTTTTTTACCAATTTTAAACATCGGGGTGCCAAGTATATGGAAAAATAAATCTCAATTTGAAACCTCGGTAAAGTACTTTTTCATTCTGCACGTGAAGATAATGAGAGTATCAAATAAAATGAGGGTAAGAAGAAATGCTTGGATGGAAACCCAAGTGATCCTTTTGTAAGCATGTTGGAAGACTCGGACCGTGATTTTCATGTTCCAGTACGCTGGTGTTCCTCATTCTGTTATGCACATTTCCAGATCGCAGAACTCACCCTCTAGGGTGAATTCTGGTGACCATGGGTTAGAGTTCAGTTCAAGGGGTTTGGTGGATTTAAGTTAGTGTCTATTTTAAGAATTTTGGTTTTGTGAAAGAAGAGCAAAAGTGAAAGGGGGAAGGACTTTGAAGAACATGCAAAAAGTTAAGGTTGCATAGGACTGACCAGATGGTTCTTAAGTTATATGTTTTTAGTTGCGAGATGTCCAGGAAAGTAAGAAGCTTCTAGATTGGGCCATGCACGCTCGAGGATAACATTTACGAGACATTTGAGTCGACTGAGGCATAGGCAGTAAAGTAAACATGGATATGAACTTAGGGAATTTGTAGCTTAGGCAATTTAATATGCTCAGTGTAGAGTAGGGGAAGTTGTTTTATGGTTGGAACTCAGCCTGGAAGAATTTGGTATATTATAGAATAGTAGAGTTCAACTCAGTGGTTCAGTGATAAATGACAAAGAAAGAGGATATGTATCATGGTGCCAAGTAATGATCAGTCTGTTATATCTCCGGCAGAGAATAGCCATTATGTAGAATCTATGTTGCACATAATGGTTCAGTGATAAATGACAAAGAAAGAGGATATGTATCATGGTGCCAAGTAATGATCAGTCTGTTATATCTCCGGCAGAGAATAGCCATTATGTAGCATCTATGTTGCACAGACACGGATATGACAACACGGTAAAGACACTACCAATTTTGAGTTTTTTTTTTTCAAGGGTTGGTCCTTCTTGAATTCTACTTGTTTTCTATTTGTTAGAACACAAAAGACAGAAATATGTGCCGTCTACGTGTCCGTATCGTTTCATGTTCGTGTCGGTGCAACATAGCTTCTTAGGGATCACATGATAACCTTGCAGGTGCGAGATATAGAATGCTTGAATACTCTAAAATTGGACACGACACGGAACAACACGGTAAAGACACTACCAATTTTGAGTCTTTTTTTCAAGGGTGGGTCCTTCTTGAATTCTACTTGTTTTCTATTTATTAGAACACAGAAGACAGAAATATGTGCCGTCTACATGTCCGTATCGTTTCATGTTCGTGTCGGTGCAACATAGCTTCTTAGGGATCACATGATATCCTTGCAGGTGCGAGATAGAATGCTTGAATACTCTAAAATTGGACACGACACAGAATTCTACATACATTAGGAAACTAAAATCAGTGTCGCATTAGTGTTGTGGAATGCCCGTATTGTTCATGCCTTCTATTTATGCCCGGGTATGGTCATGGATACAAACACGATACTGATACGGGATACATACAATTTTCCAAATAAGTACAAGGGCAGTTGCCTACGTGGACACGGGTACGAAAATGATACGGACATCGTTTTGCCTTGTCTGTGAAACATTGCTTGCCTTCCATAAGGGAATTACATTTGTTTACTCTTTGTGAACTGTAGTACATACTCAGAATATTTTATAAACATACGACGTCTTATTAACATGTGGTATGTCACTTTCTTATAAGTTAGGCATTTGAATGTTGGAATTTTCTATAGTTTGTAATTGTGGCCGAGTCATCCTATACTTTAGAAAGGGTTTTAGAATTTATGTCACCTATATGGGTTATCATAGTTTGTATGAACATATATGGATAAACACTGTTCTTGTATTAGTGCATAACATATAAGTCTTTCGTCAATATATTTGTTAAGAAAAGGAATGAGGCTTCCGATCTGCAGCCATCAAACCTCAATACTGGTGTCAAATATTTAGGGATATCAATGGGTCTAGTAGGATCAAATTCATGTGAACCTGAACCCAAACCGAATAGGATTCGGGTTTTATATTATGTACTGGTATCTGACAGAAAATTCATTAGGGTTCCATTTTTGACATCCAAATCTAGACTTTTATTGAAAGTCATGTCCGGTTAAGGGACTCTTTGGATCTAGCCAACTAGTATTTAGGCAGTAAGATCATTAGGCGCCCGCCTTCAATGAGAGGCACACCCGTCTTAACCTCCTCGGAGCGCCTCAACATGCCTTGGGCTGCCTTGACCCGCATTTACTTAAATGTAACACCTCCTACGCCATTTTTTGAATTTGGAATTTGACCCAGGCGAAATAAAAGTTATAGATATTATTTATAATTTAATATATATATTAGAGAATTTGAGAGGTACAATATTCTTTCCTTTTCTGGTTTCTTTTCTTATGTGTTTGTCCCAACCGACTGTTTTCCAATCTCTATTTTCAACTCAAAATGGAATTGCCACCAACCAATATGCAAATTTCTCTCTCTCTTACCCCTTTCCTTACAAACTCTTTTTGTTTACTTTTTTCATATTCCAAGGTACAAGGATCTCGACCTTGACAATGACTTTTGACGGATGTTGATCTCTCCGATATTTATGTCTCTCTCATTTCTTTTTTATTTTGACGATTTTTTGTTCTCTAGTAGGATATTTCTATCCTCGGCTCCTCACATGCAATTTTGGAAGCACATACATTCCAAAAAAAATCGTGTCGTGTCTATGTCGTATTTGACAAGTATCAGTCATGCCACAACCACTCCAAAATAGATCCAAACACTATATTAGGTATCGAATCTGGACCGTAAAACAAGACAATCTAACGGCTGCTATCTCGAAAACATGCGGGAATCCCGATCCCTCCTCATATATATATATATATATATATATATATATATATATAGAGAGAGAGAGAGAGAGAGAGAGAGAGAGAGAGAGAGAGAGAGAGCTACTACAACTTGGGGTAACATAGTTTTAGTAACTACATGTTTGTCTTTGCTTACCTATTCAAAATTTTAGTTTTAAGGCCCCCACCTAGCCGCCTTGAGGCCCCACCTAGGCCTTTCGTGGCCTTATCACCTTGCTTCCTCGCGAAGCCTTAAAAAACTTGGATAAATTTAGAAAATTGAGGGACTTATAACTCAAGTTTTTGTCATTTTGGAGACTTCTAAAGTCTAAACACACGAGTAGATTTGAGGGCTCATGTAAAAATATGGTAGACTAAGTGACTTATAAGCCAAAAAAAAGTTGTAGGTGTTTTTGTTTCCAGTTTGAGCTTTGGTGAAAGCTGACAAGAATAAACAAGGGATGCAAACATGGAAAACTCAAGGGAGGCAGGTTAGATTTTTGTTGTTGATGCTTCTCGTATTTCACATGAGCTAGGGGGGGCAATTGACCCGTTAACTTGCGACCTGGGAGTGACGCATTGTGACGTATTGGCGATTGTGTCTCTAGTCGCTAATACGTCGTCGTCTCCGCTTTTTATTATACGCCGCTATGTAGTTGCCAATACATCTCTATCAGTGATGTTGGACCTTAGAGTCGCTAAATAAGTCGCTAATGCCGCTTATTTTTGTAGTGTATTCTTTTGACACTTTTTACTATCCACCGATCAAGTGCCTTACATGCTTTCTTGCATAATGTTCTCTTTCTTCTCATTGCACTTGCTTAACATCCTTGCCACATGTTGAACACAACTTTAATCTAAAGTCATGTACAAAAATCCTGTTCAATGGTTGGTAATTGGTTTCTGAGGTATTTTTGGCATTTATCTTGAAACAGGAAAGGGGAACAGGTAGCTGCAGAGGTTGATTTTCTGAAAGGAAGCCTGGACAGACTTTCATTGCGCCAACAAAAGCGGATGGAGGAAGCCAAAGATAGGGCAGAGTTAATTGAAAGAGTGGTATGAAGCCTACCATGTGCTTTATTTAGGATCAATTGTTTCCCTTTGCCTACACTGACTGTTGATTATCCTATACTGTCACTAATGCAGAATGGGGAGTCCTCACACATTCTGAGAATTTTTGATGATGAAGCTAAAGCAATGCAGTCGGCCCGCAATTCACATATGGTGCTTGAAGAAGCCTATTCTACTGGTGTAGCTATCCTTTCCAAATATGCCGACCAGAGAGATCGTCTTAAGGTAAAGCATGCATGTCCTAAATATCTCAGTTCTTGGTAACATCACACCGTAATATTTGTTTGTCAGTAAGTATTGCGAGCTAAAATAAACTGATTAGTATCACATGCTACATAAATTGAAAACTGAGTTGCAGAATATCAATTTAGTTGGACGGTCAACCAGCCACTCCCCATAACCCTTTAAGGTTTAAAAAACAACAAAATTTGAATGCTGTTTTCATTCATTAAACATGTAAACTTCTGCTATTTTTCTAGGATGAAAAGTCCCTTTTGTTTTTTAAACTAGCTGTTTGTTCATAAGTTTATTTTTAAACCTGCGTCTGTTAGTCTTATTTATTCTTTAGCGAGGGTTAAGAGATTTGAACTAAATTGCCAGAGGCAGACAAACATATGGACAAACTATCAAGCTTTTAAATTTGAGTAGGCTATGTGAAATCTCAGGGAAAAAGTTTGGAAATGCTTCTGTTATAACTTTTACCCTCGAGTTTGGTTATAACTTGTTAAATTTAGGATGCAGAATTAATCTTGCATTAATTTATAAGCTTTCCTTAATGCATGTTTATTTATCTGACCACAGAATGCCCAAAGGAAAGCTCTGGACATCCTGAACACAGTTGGGCTGTCCAACCATGTTCTAAAGCTTGTCGAGAGGCGGCATCGAGTTGACAAGTGGATTGCTTATAGCGGTATGATTGCTACAGTGGTGGTGGTGTATTTGTTTTGGAGCTGGACCCATTGATATTCCTCTAATCTAACATCAGCATCTTATGAAGTCACTGTTAGGGATGTAGAAAAATAGAGAGGATGTTCATATTTTGTATATCTTAGTATAGACTGTGATGTATGTACTGTTCTCCACCATTGTGGCATTTTCCATTTGAATCAAAGTTTCTCTTCAGAGTAAAATCCGAAGCACAGTTTCTGTCAGAAGCAATCATTTTTTGACGATCCAGATTGAAGGGATAAGTCTACAACATAGATGGTACTTAAAGATGTAATTTTGGAAGGCGTTTCTGAATTAATCGTGTATTGTAGCCTGTTCTTTAGTTTGGAAGGCATTTTCCATCTGAACTATTCATTAGCGTAATTACTCCATTGAGCTGAATGTTCATCAAGTGGTCAGCATCAGCTAAATGCTGACACCAAGTCATGTAGAAAGCTGCAGCATATTGGGAAGACTAAAACACCGTCTATATATTCACTCAATTGACAACCCTCTGAAGTTTACAAATCTAAAACACAGTACCATTTTCTGTTGATGATTTAGATTATTTCACTTGGTTTAAAAGTTGTCTGTTAACTATCTGGTTTACTTCACTGTAATTCCAGCAGCCTAGGAAAGTTATACCAAAGGTATTCAAGTAGTTGAATTACATTTGTGACAGGTTGCAACCAGCATTTTCAAATACAGTTAAACTTCAATAAATTATTAGCCTTGGAATCAAGAAAAGTATATTAATTTAATGATTATTAAATAATCGATAAACTAATAATTCATCGATCAATTGATAATTTATTAATTTGTCATGGTATTTTTATTTTAGTTTTAATATTATACATAGTATTTAGTTTCTTGTTTTACGAAGTCATAATTTGATGTATTTGTTTAACTAAGTAAAATTAATTTCTCTTTTTCATTCCAAAAACAGATTGTACATTGTTCAATGTACTACATTATTCCATTTTATGAACATTTAACCAAGCAAAAACTCTACATAGTTTTTCATTTTAAGAAATAACAAATCTATGTATTTTAGGATTATAATTATATATTATGTGGGATCTATATTAATTTTATAATATATTATTTTATAAATTTAGTGAATTATTAATTTAGCACATCATTTCCAACATCGGAATCGACCATAGTTTATCAGAAAATTTTATATACAATATATATTTTAAAGAAAATAGTTGGAAAGAAAGAAATTTTGAAAAAAAAAATTGCAAAAACATTCTGTCAGATGATCTGACAGAATTCATGTATTTATTTATTTAAAAAAAACTAACGACCATTGGCCAACTGTCGGATTCATAACGGCTATAAGCTGCAATGGTTATAAATTGAATGGGGCTTCTTCTACATATTTATATTCTTCTCCTACAATCTCTTCTATTCTTCTCTGTTCTATAGAATTCTCATACAGTCTCTCTATTCAAAAACTTTACATTCAGATCTACATTCAGAAGCTCTCTACCATCTAGTCTTCTATAATATTTTTACAGAAGATCTCCATTCAGAAGCTTTACAATATCTATTCGCATTGGATCAAAGCCTAAGAATATTATGCTCACACAGATGTACACTAAATTGGCTATCTTACGAAGGAGATTTAACCCAACTTGTTTTAACTAATCAGAATATTAGGTTAGATAATTTACGTAATCTTATTCAACGTTTTTCTATCCAATATAAATTTATTTTAAGGCACAATTTTCATGTGCTTGTTTATTGTTAGACATTGAAGCATGTAATTTTGTTATTGAAGCTGATTTACAATCACTGTTTATAAATATTTATGTTACTTTACAATTACCAAGAATTGATAATATAAGTAGTCAACGTTCTTCTAATAACCAAACTGTTAATATGGATCATAGTTCTTCTCACAAAGTTGTTTTATTTACTGAAGAACGTATGTTAGATGAAGGTGATGCTGATAAAAATAGTGATGATTTAACTAAAAATTTAGATAACGAGTTAGATGATAATGTCGATAATGTTAGCACTCCTGAATTATTTGTAGAAAAATTATTTGAAACTCGTTCTAAATTTAGAAGTTTAATCAGTGATATAGTAATTGAACATAATTTTACTTGTTCAGTTACTTTGAACAACGTTCGAGGAATTGTATATAAATGTGATGAACCAAGTTATAATTGGAGAGTATACGCTAAAGCCATTAATGAAGGTGAAACATTTATTCGTACACTAGAAAATCGACATTCTTGTTTAGGTGAACCTACAACAGATATCATTGATTAACTACTATTGTATAGGTTAAAAAAGATAATTGATAAATTTAGAGATAATCGATCATATAGTCCATCACAAGTTTTAAATGATATATATAGAGAACACCAAATATGTATTAAGTATTCTAAAATTTGGAAAGCCCGGGAAACTAAATGCTTTGGCTGAAATAAATAGTAGTTATGTTGATGCATATCTCTTGAAGAATATACATTTACAATTATTGAGACAAATATCAGGAGCAAATATTTTATAAAGACTAATAGAAAGTAATAACTTTCAAAGTTCAAGACATGCATTGATGGATTTTAAGGAGATAATTAATATATGCTACTTTTTTACATCTAGATATCAAGTTAACTTATTTATTGCTTGTGCTCAAGACCCTAACTAGCAATTATATCCAATTGCTTATGATGTTGCTAAAAGTGAAAATATTGATTCATGGACACGTTTTTAAACAATTTAGAATGTCTTTTGAAGATTTTTTAATAAATGGAATATGATTTCATTTATATGAGATAAAAAAATAACTAATAAATTGTATGCGTGTAACTTTTTTTAGAATCATATTTTTTGTATTTAACATTTTAAACAAAATTTAAAAAATCAAGTAACCGGAGTAAAACAATATCAAGTATGGTTAGATAATCTTGCAATATCTTACAATGACACGGATGCAGAGTTTTGGTTCGAAAAAATTAAAGCTGAAAACATGAGTGTTTTTAAATGAATTGTTGGAGTAGGTGATGAAATTCATGTTTTTGCGGGATCTTACAACTGGCTTTACCACAGCTCAAACATGGTGGGTCCTCGAAAATTATTTGTTTCATCCCGAATTATCGCATAACACGCTCAACAGGATAAAATATGATGTAACTGTGGTATATAACTAATACATATAGAGACTCAAATTTTAGGATATTTGATGTATCTCAGGAGCATACTAATCATGCACGTATAGTAACCATTGAACCTATTTGATATAAAAAAAAGCAAAAAAGTTAACTAAGCAAATAATTAAATACTTTACCTCTAAGTACTCTACAAATCAAATTAGGTCTGATATATTGAGTTTACCGAGTAAAGACAATGTGCTGGATCTACTGTATATGTCATCCACCATGAAGATCGGGAAGACAACCATGTCAGAACTAATACGGATCCCTAGCATACCAATAGAGAAATATTCGATGGACTAAATCTACGGGAGAAAATAATAACATGGTATAAGTCTACATAGTAAAATTGTATACGGTATTAACAAAATTTATTTTGTTCATACATGTATTAGTGTAATACCTCTGTTTATTTTTTTGGAAATTTTGTCAACTAACACCACATACACAAATTTTGTCATGGAGTGATATAAAAATGCTAGCGTTGTTGCTCCCCATGCATGACGTGTATAGAAATGCACATTTTATTTATTTCTCGATGATTCGATAAGAAAAATGCACTAATTAAGCCTAGTAAGTAGGCCCTGGTGCAACACACGACCTGAAAATATGATCAACAAATGATATGAGTTAAACTAAAATATTATATATTACATAGACATTAACATTAATTAAACTATGTATCCGATTTTCATCCACATAAACCTCCATGTCGTCAATATGATCTAGGTGCATGAAATTGTGGCAGAGCCAACTGAAGTTGACTAAGCTTTTACCAGTTACATATGATGGTGGCGCCACACAAAGGTATTGCATAATAATCCTATCAGGAGATAACTTGTCATCAAATATTCTAGGGTCACCTATAATACGTCACCCTAGAATATTTGTCACATCCGCTAAGGTAATAGTCATCTCCCACCGGAAGTTGGAATGTGATGTGCCCGGGTCACCAACGCTTAACGAGACTTAGGATCAAGTCTTTATCATGGTGTAGAAAATATAACTGGACAATGTACTAAAATCAAATGTATGCACCAAGGCCGCTTGGTCGCTAGTCAACTCCTAAGACTCGAGGTCGTTCTCATACCGCCATATGTTGTGAGACTTGTCTCACAGTATTCGTATTTTATGTGGATACATATTTTGTGCTAGTTGTTGCATTTTATTGGATCTCGAGAAAGCTCAAAAAATTTTAAAATTGAAACTTTACTACTTGACCGGTATACCGACAGTATACTACAGTAGACCGACGGAATACTGCCCGACAGATATTTGTTTCACTTTCGAGTTATTTTTGAAATATTTTCTCTATAAATAGTACTCGAGATATTTTATTTTATTCTTTATCTTTCTCTCTCCTCTCTTCTTCATTTTCTCTCAAGCTTGGGAGCGTGGTCTTGAGACCTGGAGTGTGGTTTCTGAACCCCTTCATGGTGGTGGAATAGAAGATTTAGGCTGGGAGCTCGCGTTAGACAAGTACACATTGCCGATTTCATGAACTTCTTTTACTTTCAGTCATTTTACTTTCTTGGAGCTTGGTTAATACTTTTTAGCTTGGACTTGCTTTTCTATAGTTGTTTATATCGTGATTTCTAGCCTAGTGACCGTCTCGGTTTTGATTTCTGGTAGAATCTTGTTCCGTCCCTTTTTGGTAACTCGGTAACGGAAACGGTACCAGAGTTGTGACCGTGAGATTTAGTCCATATTGTGATATGAGACTTACCCTAGATTTGACTTCTTGTTAGACTTGGTTCTGGTAAAATTTGGGGTTTGATTTGGGTCCCAAAAATAAGACTTGATTTAACCAAGTTTATTCTTGGAAACCGACAAACCGACAAGATACTACAGTATACCGACGGTATACCAATTTCAATCGACTTGATTTTTAGATATTTTTGTGTGAACCTATCGACATAACTACGGTATACTACAGTATACCGACGGTATACCGATCCTGCCGACATTGTTAAATTTTTGTCTTGGCCAGCATACCGACGATATACTGGGTTGTGCAGACGGTATACGTACCGATTTGTGGAACTTTATTTTCTAGTAACTTTTTGCCTACTTGGAACGGCATACCGACGGTATACTACAGTATACCGACGATATACCAATTTGTTGGAATTCAAAATTTGCTGTATTTTTCTATCTCTGGACCGGTGTACCGACGGTGTACTGGACTGTACCGACGGTATACCAATCATGCACTTTCTTTATGAATTCTTGGTTTTTCGTGATTTTATGTTGAAACTTCTGGCTTTTGCTTGGACGCGCGATGACTTGACATAATTTTGGACATGAACTTATGTCACGACCCGCACCCGGTGTAGGGGCACGAGTAGTGAACAACGTCCAGCCTATGCTGCAGCATCGGCAGTTGAACGTTGTCTAGGTCATCAATACTATCTATATATCTCACACAATATATATAAAGTACCTGTCATGGCATCTCAACTCCAAATGAAGGAACAATATGATAATATGATAAGGTAATCAATACTCAATCACAATATAAACTAGAGGGAGATAAGGCACGATATGGAATAAAAGAAATGGAAGTCACAAGTCACAAATACAACTCATCTCCAAGTACAATATACTAGCACAATAATCCCAAATATAATACATGCCAAAATGTCTAACTGAGACAATTTAATACAAGAGTCTTACTATCTACAACTGGCTGATCATCCCCAGGTATCGGCTCCTTCCGAGCCACCGTCTCCAACTCTACACCAACTACGTCCTGTTGTCCATAGTGTGTAGGATACCAGTCATCTAAATGATATGAAAAATATATCCAATCAGGATGGAGCGAAGCACACCTTTAACAGCAGTTCCAAATAAATGATAAAGACTATGTAATTATAAAAAGAGAGACAATACAAAATAAATAGAGCATAAGCAGGAATATATAGATATGGAAATATGGTAAATAGTACAAGAGCGATGAGCATCATATACAGGAATCAAGAAATACTACTAACTAAGTAAGTGAGTACTAGCTTAGATATGTGATCGGCTTGAAAACTTGAACAAGGTTTATGGCCTGGTTAATCATACGTGCTGTGTATGATTAACACTAATAAGGAATGATACATGTACAAGGAGAATATGGTTACATATCTACACTAACACTCTTCGCCCCCGACTGGTATAGTGGATCCAACCATGGCACGCTACGACACTGGATTCTCTGAGAATGTAGCAAGTGTCCTCAAGAATTAGTTGTCACGCCCCAGTCCCAAAATATTGAGGGACTAGACACGTGGCAATGGCCAGCAACACACACCGATGAGCAAACTCAATTTAATGGACCCATCAGGATGTACTTAAGCTGTAAAACAACAATAAGGGTCTAATATACTAATCTCATCCACAGAAAATAAATACAGCAATATGAAATATAAATCAACATCAAGTCTCAATAAAGTAAATCAGGGAACAACCCGATAATAAGTCTGATACAATGGTTCAACAGACCAGAAATGAAAGAGTCTAATAATAACAAATACTGAGTATAGATGAAATAAATACTGAGTATAGATGAAACAAATACTCAAGAAAATCCTCGGCGATAACCTCATCCTCGGGGATCGGTTCAGCTCCAGTGTCTGCTCCTGCTCCTGCTCCATATACCTCGGGATAGATCTCCTCTGCTAATCCTGGGGACATAATCCGGATCCAGGTCCTCAGGGGACATAGCAAGGTACAAGAATAACTCATGCCAAAAATATATGCAGTGCAATAATAAATGAATCAATAGGGTAAACTATATAACCAGCTATGTGATATGCAAAATGAGAGCATCACTAGACTTAGGCTGAGACTACTACAAGCTCTGTGTCGGGGAGCCTGTAGCAGATATACTATGTAATTATACTATGTAATTATACTATGTAATTTACTATGTAGTGGCACCAAAATAAATTTATATATAAAATCAGCCTGTAGCCTGTGTGTCTCTCCCCACCCAATGTAATCACACGTCTCATGTCCACGATGTCTCATGTCCATGTCACGCAAGATCATATCTAATGCAGCAAGTCATAAGATAGCTATGAATATAAAATCTATGTCTGGAACCTATACAGAATCACCATGAATATCTCAAGAAGATTCTGTCTCATAAATAGTGTCAGGTATCCTGGGTATGACGTACTTGATGATGCAAGCACGAGAATGTATAGGGTCTCGATAACCATCTCTAGGTGACGTTACACAACTCCGCGTGCGGTGTTGACACCCGAATATTATTCGGACGTTAAGTAATATCACACGGTCCTAGGTTGAACAGATACAACATAATAATACATCAAGGAAATAACATGTAGCAATGACTGCAAGATTGGCAAGGTACACTTGCCTGGGGTTTGGACTCCAACTACTGCCCTGGTATCAGCGGGATTTGCAGGTAGTCCTTCGGTTTCTGAAATAAACGTTACCATCAGGTTCAGAAGATATCAAATAGCTAGAATTGCCTGTCCTTGAGTCCAATTTGGACACAGGGGCAAAAGTGACAGTTTCTGATCAAAGCGGGGTCCACATGTGGCCCGCTTCGCACCGAAAATGTGTCAGAGACAATATTCTCCAAATTCGTCAAACTTAGTGTCTACAAGTCCAGAACGACGATACAAACCCAACGGAATGTCCAAAACTGGATTCCGATGAGCCGATCACAAAATCGCCCGTCAAGTGGAGCCGTTGGGCCCACGATACGCGATTTTATCAACGTTCTCAGAATCAAACCAAACTTGGGTCACAGGACCAGCGTATTGCTACGAGTCTGATGGCATAAGTTTTGTTTCGATACGACATGCGTACACGAAGTTACAACAAGTTCCAGAACATGACCGATACAGGGTGTTGTCGACGAATACGCGTTGATTCCGATGTGCACGCACATCCAAATCAACTTCCATGAAATCCTACACGTCCGTATTAACGGTGCACACCTTTTGGTGAAGTCCGCACACGACCAAGTCGTCCCGTTTAGCGGGGCGCACCCAGTTCCGGGGAAATCAGGGTATCTATTTTTCTGATTTTGGGTCACAGTTTGCGACCGACATAGGACGCGACACGCCGAACCAATGGCACGGGTATCAAGAGGGTCACGCAGTCTACGCATCACAGCAGACGGTACGAAAAACCAGACAGCGAGGAGAGAAAAATAGTCACCTGAACAGGGCACCGAAGTTGACTAAATATACGCGTTTCCGCGAGGTGGCACGACACGGCACGGCGGAGCTCGATGGCCGGCGGGGTGCTGCGACTGCTGGGGGTTGACGGCGGCTGCGGGGAGGCGTCGCCGGATTCCTCTGGTCACGGCGAGGGTCGAGGTGGCCGGAGATCGGGATCGATGGTGAGGCGGTGGTGGTGGCAGTGGCTTACAGTGGTGGTGTTGGTGGTGGAGCGAAGGGGAGGCCGGGGTTTTATAGGAAGGCCGGGGAGGAGAAGCGGCGGTGGTTTGCTGGAGGTGGAACGGCGCTGGAAAGGCGAGCGAACAGCGGGGAGACGGCGGGGTTGAAACGGTCAACGGGGGAAGCGGGCGGCAGGGGATGCGGACAGCCGCAGGGATCGGGGTGAATTAGGGAATTACTGTAGCAAGGGTCGGGTCGGTTTTGGGTCGGGTTTGGATACGGGTCTGAATCCGACCCACTAAGATACGGGTCGCGGGTACGGGTCGGGTTGATGGATCTGACCCGTTAGGGTACGGGTCTGAGTCAGGGTTCGGTTCGGTTCATTAAACCGGGTTTAAAATTAAACTGGTTTAAATTGGTTTATTCTGGTTTATTAAAAATATTAATTTTTAGGTTTTTAAAAATAGTTCCGGGGTCCAATAAATTCCAGAAAAATTATCCTATGTCTAATATTTTATTTTACACCCAAAAATATTATTTTTATACTATTTTAATATTTATTAAAAATATTTAAAATTATTTAATACCAGAATGCCTTGATTTTAATTTGTTAAAAATTCTAGAAAAATTTCGAAAATTTATTTTTAAATTCCTGAAAAATCTGGGGGTTTACATTAGTGTATATAATGTAACACCCCGTTCCGTTCAAGCGGTCTGCCGATTCAAACGGCAAAAGTGCAAAGTTTCGACCCGCTTTGCTCCGGCGAGGATACTCGTTTGAGGCAAAGAATATCCAGACTTGTCCCTACAGGAGTTCGGCTTAGGCTTTCAGAGGCTTGCTTGACGTATCGCTCAACCGAGGCAAATTATCGCTAAGGTTGGTGGCTACGGTGAACTTGTCTTTGCTTAGCCAGCACACTTAAAATCTGGAACGATACATGCTAGTCGCTAGGTGAATCACCCCCTGCATGCTAATAAGAATACAACGCACCTAGCTAAGGGAATAATCCCAACTTGTATTGCTTGTGCTGGAACATGGAAATGAAATATTGCTTATGTTCAGACCCTCGCATGCTACCCTAGATTATGTCGCTCGAAAAGTCCCTTATGGTTTCACCTCTCGGTTTACCTTCGGGCCCGAGCCAAGGTGTCTGCTTAAGTTCCTTAAAAACACATGCTTGCCTGCTTGTATACTGCCTCGTTCGATGCTTGTCGCATAAACTATGCCTCAAATTGTGTAACACTGTGCATGTCATGCATTCATCTAGTTCTCCACGAAAAACTATCTAATAGTCGTTCCGTGCAAGAATGAACCTGCAAGTATCCGGGACCGTTAGGTCACCAAGGTAATCTCCGCACCAGGGGAATGCATCAAGGCAAGTTGTTCACTGAACGAGAATCGTGTCAAGCAAATCAATCACAGCTCGTGGAACAATACTCGTTCAGAGCAGGGAATCAAGATTCAAGTATCTCGTGTACTCGTGTATCTTGTGTATCTCATAAAATTGGAAGACCAATAATTGCATGTCACGGACAACTCGAAAATGAGGTACAGTTCCACGGGCGGTCACTGGGGCACTGGGGCCGATCCGATCCGGATGGAACTCATGTATAGTCTCACGTACTTGGACAGGATAGTTTGTAGTGCCTCATGTACTTTCGTTGCATTCCATCCTCATCATTGACTAAATTGGTCCTTTATGGCTATGTCAGTGACACATGTCATATAGCTAAGTCATCCTCGCTTAGCGGCAATCCGCGTGTGAGTCATTGCATCGCATCAGAGAACACCTGAACGATCATGATACAACAACACTCGTGTTTGCATATGTTGTTGCCTTGGTTTTCATATATGCTGCTCGTGCTTGAATTAATAATGTTTGCCTTGGACAGGGAAGGACAAATGGTAAGTTAGTAAGTCTCGCCATATTTCCTCTCATGTCGCACAGCGCACTGCCACACGAGTTAGGTTATTCAATATGCCATAAAACTGATCCTAAGGCAACTAGAAAGACAACATAATAGTTGGTGCACGGAACCTATATTATGTGTTTGGATTTATCGAGCGGGCGAGTAGCCTCCCCACCAGTGCATTTAATATACTGATAACCCACCAGATCGTTTGCAGGGTGCAGAAGAACCTCGTTTGGTGCGGATGTCTCCTTCGTGCGTGCTAAGGCATGGAGATCACTCCGAAGCAGCATTGCGTCCAGAACTGAAGCACATATACAAGACATAATATTGGAACATTGCCTGAACATTGCCTGAACATCGCATGTACAATTATTCCACAATTGTAGCCACTTGGCACACTTACATTGTTTCAGAGAGAGAGATCTGAGCGAATTATAATCTTGACCAAGCACCGCCTGTAACACTTGTTTATATCAATAAAAGAGAGCTTTACTTCTCCATGTGTTATTCAATGCTTCTGCTATTGTCAACTCAGTGAACTTGTTACCAAATTGCCTATGCGTTTATGAGTCCAAACCCCCACTAATCCCTTACATGCAAGCCATACCCCAACTCCCTAAACTAGGTATCAATGTTAACTGTTATCTAAAAGATACTTATTTCCCCCCTTAACTGACTGATACCACATTAATCAATGATTGTTATCTATAGCTAATCACAAAGACGCATACATCCCTCAATTGATACTCTAAGTATCAATCTCTTGCTTGATCACCATGCCTTCCACATCTTGCTTTACTGTGATACCAGTGTATGCTACTCCACAGAAACCTTAGTCAATTTCTTACCTCCAATCCACTGATACTAGAGATCAGTTCCCCATGGTATCCCTCATATGTTGTTGCCAACCACTGTCAACCCGACAGTTTTCCCCCACTTATTGCTTACCCCCTTCTGAACCAAAGAATGATGTTAAGCATCACCTGCTCACATGCGCCACACCACAACATCCTATAGCTGCTGCTACTGCTACTGAAGGTGGTAGCTGCTACTGCTCCTTCTGCCAAAACCTGACACCCGTGCACACACTGCTGCAGACCTCTAACTCTCCAAATGTGTGCCACAACCAACTAATACTCATGCACAGACACTATACCAAGTTGTTGTATAGCCACATATTCTTGTGTATGCACTCGAGCACACACACAAGTATCTGATCCACACCAATATCCTACCAACTGACTTAATACAGTACTGCACATGTGCAGTTCTCACCTCTACATATCTTAGCTGACACACACACTCACAGCATTGACACACAACCCCCAAGACACACTATATATAAATACCCAACACTACATCATCACTATATATATACACACACATATACCACGTACCTATATATTTATGTGCACTAGTGTCAATTAGTCAAACACCTATAGTGTATAGTTGAAAAACCAATGATACGTGTCCAAAAGAAGCGCCAAAACCCAAGTTCTTCCACAATTAGCATTTATACATATCAAATACATCATAACACAACTAAAGTAACTTATTACAATGAGAATTGAAGAGTAATTGCACAAAACCACACAAAATGAGCCATGTATCACACTATATCGTGATACGGCCTACTCGTGTCCAATTATGGATATGTAGCTAGTCCCTTAACCCCGATCTAAGTCCAATTAGACTAAATTGGTCTCATGACACTTACTTGATGTGTCAATCTCATAATTCTCCCAAATTGTACACACAAACCTAGGTAGAAGTGTCAAAACACACCAATCGTGCCTAGATCTTCATCCTATAGGTAGCCCTACGCCATGGGAGGGTTCCTAATAATACAATGCATGATTTAGAACCTAAAATGAAGGAGAATTTAGATCTATACCTATTGGAAGATGGATTCCCAATGAATTGCTCAATTGGACATGATCCGAACATGATCTCCTTGTCAATGCCTCCTTCTCCAAGTGCTCCTTGCAATCCAAGCTCCAATGCTCCTTAATTGATGATAATGGAAGAGAAATGAGGTAAATTGGAGTGAATTTGGTAGAGGGATGAAGTGAATTGGGGATCTTCTAAATTGGGGATCTAAATAAAATGAAAAGAGGGGGAGGAGAGAGAATCTCCCCTCTCTATAGGGGTTGGCCCCTTGCTTGGCCTCCAAGCAAGGGTGCAAAGTCTATTTTACCCCTATGGGCTTGTCATAATGAAATATAATTAAGAAAAAAGTTTCTACTCCTAATGATTGGTTAATTAAAATACTATGTCATGTCCCAGTCCCAAAATAATGTGGAACCAGGCCACGTGGCATTGGCCAGCTGACACATCTCCGAAGAAAAATCCAAATTTTTGGACCCAAAGAGACGTGCTACGCTGTCCTAAAATACTAACAAGTCTAGTACTAGCATATAATAGGTAACATCTAATCTCATCCACAATATATCAAGGAACACTGAAATCAGTACTGGAATATAAGTGCTAAGTCTGAAATGTCATAGTACAACCCAGATATGTCTGGTGGGAACAAACCCACTACAAAACTAAAACAAGAGTGTTGAAATATAATTTGACTAGAGCATCGGCTATCTAGATGAAGAGGCTCCAGCTCTAGATGGCAAGTCTACCTAAAATCAGAAAAACTCGGATGGCAGCACCTCTAGCTCCTCCTCGAATGCATACCTCATCTCCTAACCAGGTCCGTACACCATGTGATAGTATACCTCATCTAAATCTGGAAGGGAACCAGGTCCTCAGTGGGACATAACAAGATACATAAAAATATGCCATATATAATACTGAATAAAATAAAGGGTGAGCTAACCATCTAAGTGTATGCAAGTGTAAAGACAACCTTGGTACGTATGGGAAGACGTAGGCATAACGTCCAACGTCCTCTATAGTGTGGTATCTACAACTTCCATCATTCCTAAGAATGAGGTATCTGTATATAACGTCCAACACTCTAAGGGACGTGGTATCTGCAAGTATATATACGTCTGTATCACTCCGAAGAGTGCGGTATCTGCAATAAAGAAGGTGGGTGTCCCATACGCCTACTAGTTGTCTTCCCCACCCCATACAGATATATAAGTTGAATCCACAACATGCATACCACGTAGCTATATGCCAAGTCACAACTTTCTAGATAATCCTGACTACGTGCTAAACTGTGATGCATGTTTCACGTACCGGTAGCTAAACGAGTACGCGAACCCGTATCCCAACATGAGTTGCAATCGTGATGCGTGTACAAGTGCCAGGGTCTAAGAGGATATCAGAATACCCTCGCATCTGTTGGTGAGTCTGCTAATGTCTAAGTCAGTTATACTACGTATCGACATATTGATCGACTGCACCCGAGGCAATCCCAGGCGCACACAGTTATATGTATTTTTGCAACAGGAATATATGCAACAATTTATAATTTAATCAGTAGAATTTGGCAAGGTATACTTGCCTGAGCAAGACTTTGTATAGTGTACGTCCTGTGTGTAAGTTTTGGTGAAAGAAGTGGGATTAGAGTTTTGGAAAGTGTTGTAATATATATAGGGATAAGGAGGCAGTAGAGAAACTTAGGGATTAAGAATTACTGTTGTTGCTTTCATCCTTTCATTGGTTTAGGTTTTGGTTGGTCTGCCATTGGTTTAGGTGTTGGTTGGTCTGCCATTGGTTTAGGTTTCGGTTGAGGTTAGTTTAGGAATAATAGATAGAGAGGCGGTGGGGGATGAGTCATAAGAGGGTTGTTTTACGCACGGTGACAGAAATTATTCGGTGGAATTGGTTTACGCGTGGAGGTTGCTTTACGCGTGGTTTTAAACTTTACGCGCGGAGGTTGTTTTACTACTGCTGCTGCTGCTGTTTACGCGGGTAGGAGTATACGCGGGGGTGAGTGAAAGGAAGAGTTTACGCGGGGTGATGGTTTAACGGGTTGCGGGTTTGGGTTTGAGATCCAATAGAAAATTCTATTCTAATAAATTATATATATATATATATCTAAAAATTATATTGGTGCATACGGTTAAGTTAGCTACTGTCCAAAAGGTCTCCTACATGGAATAAATTAGGAAAAATTTATAATGGCTCATAAATCCTCTAAGTGCTGAAAACTTCTCAAAATAAATCTAAAAAAAATCTATTCTCCCTATTTATCTCATAACTAATATAAATAAGTAATAAAACCGTTTTCAGAATTTAGGAGTTTTACACACTAATTAATCCAAATGGTGATTAATTATTGGGCCCAAATAGATCTAACTTAAATGTTGCTCCATGGTTCATGACAAGTCTAGTTAGGTCCACTAACACAAGTCCAATAATTAATATAGCCTACTAACAATAATTAAATAAAATAATAATTAAATAAATATATATATATATATATATATATATATAACATGTACATTAATTAAAATTTATGAAATAACCAAAATATTCCTATCTGGAGTGGTAGTGACAAGTCTACCCTCCTTAGAAAAATTTTGTCATCAAAATTTAAGGAAGGAACTAATACTACAACAAGAAATCATACAAGAGAAAAGAATGATACCTTACAGATCAAACAAATAAGGGTATCGCTCACGCTTCTCGGCTTCCCTTTCCCAGGTAGACTCTCTCGGAGAGTGATGTCTCCACGCAACGCGTAACAAGAAAATCGTCTAGTTCTGCAGCACCTTCTTCCTGCGATCTAGAATCTTCACTGGCTGCTCTGGGTAGCTGAGAGTCAAACCCACCTCGATCTCTGAGTGATCCAATACATGACTAGTATCTGCCACCTATCATCTCAGCTGCGACATATGGAATACATTATGCACTCTCTCTAGTGCAGGCTGCAAGTCTAGTCTGTAGGCCACTGCACCAATCCTTGCAAGAACACTGAAGGGTCCGATGTACCGTGGACTAAGCTTTCCGCCTCCACCAAAGCGAATTGTGTCCTGTGTCAGAAAATCCACAAGAACACCAGATCGCCAACCTCAAACTCCAATGGTCTCCGGCGGCTATCGGCCCAATGTTGTTGTCTGTCTTGCTATACTCGAATTCTATCTCTGACGAGCTTCACCTTCTCAAATGCATCCACAATTATCTTCGATCCTATCAAGGCTCTCTCACAAACATTATGTCAAGATAATGGAGTGTGACATCTCCGTCCATACAATGCCTCAAATGGTGACATCTCGATGCTGGCCTGGTAACTGTTGTTATAAGAAAACTCTACCAGGTGAAGATGATGTAAATCTCCTCGACCAAAATTTAGGCCTACTTGGCTTAGATAGAGAGACTAGGGCTAGTTTGAATCCAATTATAAATAGAACATTATATTTTAGATTATTTTACAATATTTATATCACTTAGTGTACCTTACCGTTGCTTCGATATTGTGAGCGCTACACTAGCTTGTACCTTCCAATAAATTTTACCCCCTTGTCCTAGATGTGCCCGTCTTCCATCCTGACCTTTGTGTAACTTATAATTATGCTCTCTTGTCTACATTTTAGTCACATAATATTCTTCGCAGACGTTTATTCTTAATTCTACATAAATCCAACTTTGTATCCTTGTATGTTCCAATCGAAATTGGAGACACAATCTTGACCCGTTTTGTGCAACCCAAATTATGATAATATCCTATTCTGAGTCCTCTATATTCATGAAACTTGTGTCCCACCTAATTTTAATTCCATGTACTTCCAATTATCTCAAGAACACAGATTATATTAATTTTAATTAATTTAACCCACTTTCCATCTTTGTGCAATTTTTTCAATTGTTGGGGACTTTATTGCAAAAGTGCATTAAGGTGTCCACACCATTGGACAAAACACAGATAGAAACCCTATTTTCCTTCATTGATTGGTCATGTGATTTTTCTCTATGAATTTGGAGTGTGTAACACTCAACATCAACTCCCCTTAAATCTTGGCCCTCCATTTTGAAACCATGCAATCCTAGCCCTCCAAACATCTCCATGTGAAGCCAAGCCCATCCCAAGGAGGATGACCAGGCCCAACTTCCTAGGTCAACACCCAACCCAAATTTTATATATATATATATATATATATATATCATCATCATCCTTTCTTTATTTTTCTAAACCAATACCTATACCTAGCCGACATAATCATCCCCATCTCCTATTCACTTTCTTCCTCCTCTTCCCGTAGCCGGAGCCCCGGCCATCCCGACCTTCCTCCGGTGAGCCACCCCGCCTGAGCCCTGTCACGACCGCAGTTCGTCGACCCCGCTGAACTCCCCATCACAGCCTCCTCCACCGCGGACAACCCCGAACCGCCTCTTCTGTCATCCTCGTGAGCTAGGACAGCCGCCTGAGCCTGGGCAGCAGGCCATGACCCCGCTGCTCACCGCTGTCCGCCACCCTCTTCCCCATGTCGACCTCACCAGACCTCCACAACCCGACCACCATGAGCCACCATCTCCACCTTTAAACGCCCCGCACCACCTCCTTCTCCGTCAACCTCGCTGACCTCTGCCTGAGAAGCCATTGTGCACCGCATCCTTCACCATCTCTTCAACAGCGAGACCCGACTGCACCGACCACTGAGACCCCGACTCCTCTACGTTCTCCTCCTCTGCCTCCATTGACGTCGGAGCTCCCGTCGAGACTGAAGTAGCCGACCCGCCGATCCCCTACCTCGACAACACCAACACCCGACCTCGTCGTTCTCTTTATCCTCCTCTTCTCTCCTCCTTGACAGCCCAGACCTCGACACGACCACCTCTCCTCCCGCCTGTCCTGGCCATCTCCACGTCCAGACCCCTTTCCTCGATGACTCCCCCACGTTCACCTCGACCTGCACCACCACCTACACGACCCCCGACTTTCC
This sequence comes from Iris macrosiphon, assembly GCA_036927795.1. NCBI lineage: Eukaryota > Viridiplantae > Streptophyta > Magnoliopsida > Asparagales > Iridaceae > Iris > Iris macrosiphon. The sequence continues at coordinate 146,002,898 of JAYESA010000006.1, read as the reverse complement.
TCTCCGTCGCTCACCAGTGTCGACACCTCCACCATTCCCCCTCGACCCGACTGAGCAACCCCACCATGATCTTCTCCTTGCCGGAAGCCTACAACTTCCCATCTGCAACCACCTTCCTCCACGATTGAACCTCACCCCTCGTCGGACTTCCCCTTAGACCTGGCTGGAGAAGCCCCCATCCGTTCATCATCATCATCACCATTATCACCCTTATCATCATCATCATCAATCATCATCACCAATCATCATCACCATCATCATCATCACCATCATCGTATTCATCGTGGACCTGTCACCCTCGCCGAAGATGACCTGTAGCAGTCACCCTCGATCCTTGTGCCCGTGCACGCTAACCCCGAGGTTTGAACCTGTCCCTCTCCTTTCATATTGTGATGTGTGCTTCTTATTAGTATTGCTTCATGGTTCAGTTTAGTTGTTATGAGTTCAGACCGTGATGGTTAACCTAAAGACTAGTGTGCATGTGTGCAGGATAATTAATTGGCAAATACATATATATACATTATATAAGTAATTAAATGCTAGTACTAGGTGTGACTATAATATATTGTTGTGAGACCCTAGTGTTAATGACGGAGATCCCGTATTTACCTTGACTATGTGACCCTGATATTAGAGAATTGTCTGCCTTGTGTACACTGACGTACTGGCTTAGACGTGTTACTGAGTTGACTGTTTAATTTCATACAGCAGTGAGGACATGACACCCGCATAATTAGACGCGCATTTAACCATGTTAGTTGACCAGTGTCACCCCTAGCGTAGCCCTCTGAGTTCAGTGTAATTATGGTTATGTATGTGCTAGTGTAATGGCTGATATTGTATTGTACCATATTATATGTATATAGGACATTGGATTGTTCTACGAGACTTCAGGAGCAGGTTATTAGCACTACGCAGCTTTCTTGCCAGGCAAGTATACCTTGCCATTGTACTATGATTTACATTCCATATGATGCATGCATTTTATTTTGGTCCATTAGTTCATATATTTTAACTGCTATATAAACTGCACGTCCAAGAAAATTTGGGTGCAACGATGGTGGCATCATATTTTATCTTTATATATATTATGCATGTCAACCTAGTTTTACGAGACTACCACATGATTTGGAGACATCATTAGGTTTCATTGGCCGTGACACATCTGTTACACGAGTGTGAGTCTCATGTAGGACACGGACTAGCATGACAGGCTGGCCTCTTGTACGTATGGGACGTGCGATAAGGAATAACTACTGATAGAATTTGCATGCTAGGAGACTTGGCAGTAATTAAAGGTATTATCGTGTCATGGATGTGACATGCTTAGAGCATGGGATGGAAAGAACAACAAGTAAGGTATTTGGGCTCCTTTGTACTTTTTTTTGTAACTCATACGCTCCGCCGGAGATGCGCGGTCGTAATGACCCCTATATTACCTGGCGGCCTCTGTCGTTCAAAAGACAACATGCTTTGTAGGCCCCTGATTCTCTAAGAGAAATATGCCAATCCCATCTATGGCCAGATAGCCCACTTGTTAGAAAGTTGTTCTCAAACTGCATTCACATAGATGGTTAGGCGACCCATTGGATGTTTATTTCAGTACTTTATTGGCATACTTTTATGTATCTTGTTATGTCCCTCTGAGGACCTGGTCCCTTTTCAGGTGTAGACGATCATGACTATTAGCAGGAGCGCGAATCCGGACTTGCTACTTATATTTTGAGGCAGTCTTCTCTTCGAGTCTCATTGATTGTTAGTTGATGTACTTATATTGTTTTGTTTATCTTATATTCTAGTTTGGTAGTAGATTTGTTTACACCCAACTATCATCCTTTAATACTTCATATTGAGATTTAGTTACATAGTTATTGGTTATTTACTTTTTTATGATTTCTGTGGATGAGATTTAGAGTTATGCCCTATGACTTGTGATAGTTTATACCACTTGTGAATTATTGTTCATAATACAACATATGCATGTGTTATGGTTTCCATATATTGGATTTGACATATACATGTGGCTGGCATGCTTATGTGTTCCTAGTCCTACGTATTTTGGGACTGGGGCATGACAGATGATCCTCCCAAGAGCCTCCAAAATCCAATACACAAGTGTGAAGCATATCCTCAAGAGTCTGAATAGTCCTCTCCGACTGTCCGTATATCTGGGGGTGATATACCGTACTAAACTTGAGTTGGGTTCCCAAGCTAGCTTGCAAACTCCTCCAGAAGTGGGATGTGAAGCGACTATCCCGATCCGAGACGATGCTCACATAAACTCCATGCAATCTAACTATATGTCGCACATACATCTCCACTAGCTTCTCAGTAGACACACCCACTTTGAATGGCAAAAAGTGGGTCAATTTGGTCAACATGTCCATGATGACCCAAATCACATCTTTACCTCCTAGAGAATGCAGAAGCCCCAAAACAAAGTTGTCATGCCCCAGTCCCAAAATAATGTGGGACAGGCCACGTGGCATTGGCCAGCTGACACGTCTCCGAAGGAAAATCCAATTTATTGGACCCAAAGAGACATGTTACGTTGTCCTAAAATACTAACAAGTCTAGTACTAGCATATAACAGGTAACATCTAATCTCATCCATAATGTATCAAGGAATACTGAAATAAGTACTGGAATATAAGTGCTAAGTCTGAAATGTCATAGTACAATCCCGATATGTCTGGTGGGAACAAACCCACTATAAAAACTAAAATAAGAGTGCTGAATATAACATGACTAGAGCATCGGCTATCTAGATAAAGAGGCTCCAGCTCTAGATGGTAAGTCTACCCAAGATCAGATAAACTCGGATGGCAGCACCTCTAGCTCCTCCTCGGATGCGTACCTTATCTCCTGCCCAGGTCCGTACACCGTGGGATAGTACGCCTCATCTAAATTTGGAAAAAAACCAGGTCCTCAGTGGGACATAACAAGATACATAAAATTATGCCATATATAAATACTGAATAAAGTAAATAAGGGTGTGCTAACCATCTAAGTGAATGCAATATGAAGACAACCTTGGTACGTATGGGTAGGCGTAGGCATATCGTCCACTCTTCGAAGAACGTGGTATCTGTAACGTCCATCATTCCGAAGAATGAGGTATCTGCAATATATATACATCCGTATCACTCCGAAGAGCGCGGCGTCTGCAATAAAGGAAGTCATTGGACCCGTGGCTCCTCCGGATACTATGGAATCCAATATGTGTATCCCATACGACTACTAGTTGTTTTCCCCGTCCAATGCGGATATACAAGTCGAATACAGAACGTGCATACCACGTAGCTATATGCCAAGTCATAACTTTCTAGATAATCCTGACTAAGTGCTAAACCGTGATGTGCATCCCACGCACCGGTAGCTAGTCGAGTACGTGAACCCGCATACCAATATGAGTTGCAATCGTGATGCGTGTACAAGTGTCAGGGTCTAGGAGGATATCAGAATACCCTCGCATCTGTAGGTGAGTCTACTAATGTCTAAGTCAGTTATACTACATATCGACGTATTTGTCGACTACACCCGAGTCAATCTCGGGTGTGCACAGTTATATGTATATTGCAACATGATAACATGCAATCAATTTATTAAACAGTAAAAATTTGGCAAGGTATACTTGCCTGAGCAAGACTTCGGTATAGTGCACGTCCAGATATTGTGTTTAAGTTTTGGTGAAAGAAGTGGGATTAGAGTTTTGGGAGAGTTGTAATATATATAGGGATAAGGAGGCAGTGGGGAAACTTAGGGATTAAGAATTACTGCTGCTGCTGCTGCTTTCATTGGCTCTAGTTTCGGTTGTTCTTCCATTGGTTTAGGTTTCGGTTGAGAAGTTTTTAGTAACAACAGGTAAAGAGGCGGTGGGGGATGAGTCATATGAGGGGGTTATTTTAAGCGCGGTGAAAGGAATTAAGCGTGGAATTGGTTTACGCGAGTGTTTGATAATAAACGAAAGAAATAAAACAAGGTTTATACGAAACCCTCTTTGGTTTACAAACAAGAAGTACAATTAATCCTATACGAGGATGTCAAGTAAAATTTTTTAATCTGGGTAAATATTGCTATAGGAGTCTGATCTGCAGTCGATCACTTTGTCCCTTGGACCATACGATGATGAAGAAGTGTGTAGAAGACAAAAAAAGCTTCGAAGGTTACAAAGGAGAGTGAATGCTCGATGCCAAAGTCGTCGATCACTACTCTTTGTCTGAGCTCTGGATTCTTCTCTCTCAAAGACTTTTCGACTCTTAGTTCTTCGACCTTTTCTTTTTGAGTGTTTCCGACCCCCTTTTTTTTTACCCTCGGACCTCTGTCAATAGAGGTCTCTATTTATAGGGTTTTAGTGACAGTAACCATCCAGTCGGCGTAGAAGCCGGATAGTGGAGAGTATGGCACCTTTTACGCGACGGTTACAATAACCGTTACCCACGTATAAATGATCTTCTGTATGTGCGTGTGACGCGTGTCCAATTAAGAGATAATGCGTATAACTGCTGCGAAGATCATGGCATAAAAGCCACGTAGGAAGTTATCCCTCGCGTAGAAGAGGTTGACGTAGAAGCCAATAACTGTCACCATGGCGTAGAAGCCAAAGGGTTATCAAACTGGCGTAGAGGTCGGGTAGGCGTAGAAGCCGAGTAGGCGTAGAAGCCAAGTAGGCGTAGAAGCCTGATGCTCTTTCCTTGACTGGGGCCTTGAACGAATTTTGGACCAAATAGCTTTAATACGCACCAATGCAAATGTGGCCTGAGTTGGCATATTCCAAGGAGATAGCGTACAGCGTGCTCCCATAACTGAAAATAGATTGATGGCATAATGTACAAAAGTGATGATGTAGACGTTTTAGTCGAAATTATAGCTTTTGGAGATATAATCAAGTCTCTTGCATTAAATGCAGAGATCTGCCCCCATCCTGCGCATTAAATGCAGAGGCGTGTCTCGAAGATCTGCCACCATTCTGAGAATTAAATGCAGAGACGTGTCTCAAAGATCTGCCACCATTCTGAGCATTAAATGCAGAGACGTGCCTCGAGACCTGTACGAAGAGCAGCTTTTGACGTGGCAGCCTGTTTGTCTTCTGTGGAGCGTAAAAAGCTTACATCTGCCTGTGTAAAACTAGGCAGCGTATTCCCTTGTATGCGTAAAAGTAGTTTACGTCAAGAAAATGTCACTAAACGACAGTTTGGGTCGCTGTGCCGCACCATCATTACAACCATCGTCTGGATAGTCGTGTAGTGCTCTTTGTCAGGAGTCAAACGTCAGGTTTACTGTATGATTTGACCGGTTCATTCGAGGAATACGAAGCGTTCCTCGTACACTTCAATGCTGCATTAAAAGCGGATGAGTTTTACGCCATAAAGGCGATATAGCACCCTTTTTACGTTGAAGCAGCCTGGACATACTGCCCTACGCGGGTTGTCCTTGAGCTTATATTTTACGTTGTACTTAGCGAAAAAGCTCTATTGTACGTCGATGGCTTTGAAGTTATATTTTATGCTGCCCAGCACTAAAATGCTGCGTACAACTCTTCAGTATATTTTTTATGCTTCTACAAGACCCCCTTCAAAGTTTTCAAATTCCTCATAATTTGAAACACTTTGAATGAAGCATGAAACGGTCAAGTCTAACTCGTTCTTCAAGGCTGATTTCTTGGCGGATTATTGGAGATTTGTTGGGATTCAGTGTGTTCTCTTTTGCCTATATAAAGGCTGAGGAGTTAACCTGTTCTTCCCATATTTCTTTCACCACACAGAGATGATCGCCGAAGTTTGTCGGGTCGACTTGAGGAAGAAGAAGACCATGTTCTTCCAGCATGTAAGGAGCCGAAAAAGAAGGCGTCTTCGAGCAAATGTCCTCTGCAACGATGGATCATGGAAGAATATTATAGCTTCCTTTGCTCGGGATAATCAACAACTTCATATGGTGGTTCGTCCAGGAGAGAGGAAGGGTCACATTCGACCACACAGCTTGCAAGCTGTATTTTCTCATGTCGTTCGTGCACAAGAGCAGACAAACTAGCTCTATCCTCGAGTATTGAGTTGGGTCTAAAACCTCAACTCAATCTGTCATGGCGTATGGAGGATGGGGTCTGAATAATTTAGGCAGACCCAGTTTTGTACCCTCCCGCCATTAATCATTTTCTTGTTAATCGGCCGCAGAAACCGACTAACTGCTGAAGAAGACGGAAGAAGATCTCCACCAATACGAAAACTTGGCAGAACAGATTCTGGGGGTAATCTTTCGATGAAGATGAGGAAACCCTTTGTAGACGGGATTTCCCTCATATGTAATCATGAAGATGAAGAAAAACCTTTTGTAGGCTGGATTTCCCTCATATGTAATCATGATTTAATAAAATCTTCTTCTTCTGTGCATATGATTATTTTGCCATATATTTTGCTGTGATGAAGTCTGAATATGTGTAGCTTCGACACGTCTGGTAACTTTACGCCGACTCTGATAGAAAGAGTATTAGGTTCCGTCCTGCCTTTTACGCATAACTAAAGATGCGCAGAAAGCCGCTTAGCATTTAAGTCGAGTATTCGAACTGTCCTGCTGTTAGGAATGGGGAGCCACGTAGAATTCTGAACCGTCACTTCTGATAAGAAGAATTTTCGTTCAGACCATCATCTTCAAGAATAATTTTCCAAAAATCCCTTAAAATAGGGCAAGAAACGGCTGTCAAAACTGAATCGCCATCTTGAACTATAGATAAAATATTCAGACTGGATTCTGGATGAACTTCCAATCGACCCAAGAAGAAGAGTAATTTTCAAAGCTGAACTCTGTATGCTTTGGGTACTTGGGATATTTTGAGGTCAAGAAGGAGTATCTTCTACGTGAACCCTTACAATTGACCGCCTTGGAATTTGTTCATATATATACGCATACTCTGGCCTGCGTATTTTCAGATATGCGGAGAGTCATAGATCTGTAAATATGGATGAGCGTAAAATCATAAGTTCGTAGCCTCTCGAGCGTAAAAGCTGCTGAGCGTAAAAGCATCCGGGCGTAGAAACTATAGATTTGTAGCCTCTGAAAAGGAAATCTTCCGAGCGTGAAGTTGTGGATCTGTTGCCTCTGAGCGTAAAAGCCACCGAGCGTAAAATCTTAGATTTGTAGCTCCTGAGCGTGAAGTCGTAGGTTTGTAGCCTCTCGAGCGTAAAAACTACCGAACATAAAAGCATTCGGGCGTAAAACCATAGACTTATAGCCTCTGAGCGTAAAACCGTAGATTTGTAGCTGCCGAGCGTAGAAAGCTCCTTGGCGTAAAACCACGAATCTGCTTTGCACGAAAACTTTTTAAATTCGCTGACTGTCCGCCTTCCCTGAGTAATAGGCTGACGTTGTCCCCAATCATAACCGAATATTAAATATCGGATTTGGTTAAGGATTCGAGGAGTCCATCCAAACTATGTATATATCCCAAGGCTTTCAGAGAGAAGACTCTTCACCTGTCTTTTGTAAAAGAAAGCTTTCGTCTCTTCGAGTTCTCTCCTTCGTTTTCCTCTCTGAGCATTCTGAGTTTTTAACAATGGCCCCGAAATCAATCTCCTCCTCTAAGGGAAAGAAGGCTGACTCTTCTTCTCGCTCCTCCGCCCAAGCAAGAGCAACTTCCATCGGGCAGGGCGAACCTCGCTCTGAACGAAGTGTCCCACCGACGAGCTATGCACCGGGCGTTATAGGTAAAGCTTTTGGAACAAAAAGAACGAAGAAAATCCTTCGCACACGTTGTACGTGAACACGCTAGGTCATCTTCTGTGCTGATAGCCTCTTCGAGGAAGATGATGCACAGAGATGTTTCATCTTTTACGCCCACATTTCTAATGTGTCAGCGTAAAAACTCCATATTTTCGCAGTCCGACGTAAAAGCTTTGACTGTCGAAACTTGGCGTATACTATAAATTTTGAGTGTTACGCTTCTGGATGAAAATTTTGGCATAATAACTCAAACTTTGGCAGTCTGGCGTAAAACACAGACTGTCAGGTTTTTTTGTGTATACTGCCAGTCTTAAATTTTACGCCTTGGAATAAGATTCCAGCGTAAAAGATCAAGTTTTTTACAGTCTTGGCGTAAAGCACAGACTGTTGCCTCTTGGCATATGCTGCAAGATTGTGAGGTATAGTATAGAAACTGACGTATTTTTCTTGCGCTTTGTAGTTAACTTGCATATGTCCCCGTTGGCTGAGGTGATGGGTTCTACTGCCGGGATGCTGCATTCTAACTACCTGGAGGATTTGTCCCACGTGATATTTCTTATCTTCGGACCCCAATACCCTAAAGGATGGGCAAATCTGATATCGTCCTAAGGGGAACGAATGCTGTTGAGCATGATCAACGGGGAGCCCCTGACGCATATAGACGGGGCACAATATATAAAACCGGCTTTTCTCTTCGGGGACATGATTGACAAACAGTCCCAGACGAAGCCCAAGAAAGAACTCTGGGTTTTTCCTGTCGGGGGCTTGGTCATGTATCTGCCCAAGATGCTAAGAGACTACCCTATCTCGGCATTCTTCCATGCAACACATCCCAGGAGGATGTCGTGGACCCTGACTCCCAATCTTCACGGCCAGCCGTGGAAGATATTTTACCAGAAAGAATCTGACCAAGGGTCATTTGTCAGCCGCCCTTCCGGCTCCGTGATGCCGTTCAGGGGGTTGTATCCGGGCAGTGTCCCGAGTGAAGACACTTCACTGCTCCAACCAGTCCAATTACGTACTTTCTGCAATAATTTCATGGGGCATGGAGGAGTATACCCCAAGGTTAATCCTCGGACCAATGGGTGGATCACCCCTACAAATCTTCGATGGGCTCGTTTAGCTGACTGGGCCCTGAAGCATTTTCAGACTGAGCTGGAGAGCATTGGTCTGTACGCAGCTGTGAGTGCTACCAGTGTTGGGTTACCTCTCAACCCCAGCCTATTTCTGGCTTTGATGGAGCGATATATCTCGCTCACCGGGACTTTTGCCACTCCACTGGGGGAGTTAGGATTGGCCCTTCACGAAATGGCAGAGATTTCGAGACTGCCAATGGGGGATACTCCTTATGAAGAGTATGTTCCCACAAATCGGGAGCTGGGGGATTCAGACCCTCGGGTAGTGACAGTGTACCAAGAGCTGATGTGCTACTACCTTGCTTGCACCGTCTTTTATAATGAGCCCTCTGATTTGGCTCATACCAATAAATGGGCATCCTACCTCTTCTTTCACTGGGCCAGGGCTGCTAAGCCAGAGAAAGTCTTGGATAGCAAGGATCAGCCTTTGAGCTTTCTGAGCGTGCTTAGTGCTCAGGTAGTCGATGATCTTATGGAAGACGCTGGGGCTCCAGATCAGATTCTCGATGAAGGGATAGGGAAATATCCTGCAGGCACTAAGGCCTACAATTATTTGAGGCATTACCGCAGGCCTCTGTCCAAGGAAGCTCAACTGGCTGGCTTCCTTTCTATATGGCTGCGCCGACTGGTAGTACTCGACATTGCATCTGCGGATCGCATTCACCGCAATACCTTATAGCCTGCAGTGCGTCTAGTGTTCGGGGCAAGACTGGGCTTGCTCCTTGCCATGGTATGCCGCATACAAGCTGGCCTGAGGGCCATTACCGACGGACTGCTTGCCGATAAAACTCGGCGTGATAGCTTTCCTAGGGTAGAATTACCGTACCTGTATTTGATGGGATGGTTAATTCTCCATAACCCCAGGGTGATGTCTTCCGGCTCTGGAAGTAGTTCGGGGAGTAATTTCTTGCTGAATTACAAGAATTCCTCCTGGAACGTGACCACAGTTTTAGACTGTTGGCGGGCACTAAATTTCAGTCACAGCTGGAAGCTCTTCTGTACCGTCCCCTCTGTACATCTCAATCAATAGGGGCGCAGACTTCAGGACTTAGGCGAGGGGAAGACCATTCTTTCTCCTGAAATTTTAATTGGTTGGTCTGCATTAGACCTTCCCATTTACTGTACAGAAGTGAAGACAAATGCTTCTTGGAACCCTATCTGCCTAGTCGGTTTGCCAGACAGTTTGGGTATGACCAATTGCATGTGGGCAATGCCGTCACCAGCTTTAAGTCCAGGGGTGGACTTATTGACGGAGCGAGAGGATGGTGATACTTCATCATGGGTTGCACTGAAGCAATTTTTACTGTGCCCGCGACTTCACTCTCCATGGAGCTGCGCATCATCCACTCGTATGCCCAGTTTTATGTGGCAACCAACACCTTCCATCGTAATTTTGATATGTGTGGAAGTTTTAGGATACCCTCTTCTAGGTCCGCGGGAAAAGACGATGTCCCATCAGTCTCCTCTGACGTGGGTGAGGATTATGTCAATCCAGATGAGCCTCTGTTGGCAGTACCGAGGGGTAAAATACCTCCTCCTGCAGGGCCTCTAGTTATCTCCGGTAAGCGAAGGGCTCCTGTTCTGAAGGAGACTTCCCCTCGCAAGAAGAAGAAGACGGTTAGTCGTCCTGTCAGGACTTCCCACCCTGAGGTTCCTAGAAGTGAACCTGTTGTTTCCCCTGTTGGGGACGATTCTTCGATTAGAGGTTCCTCGCCTTTTAGAGAGGGAACCTACACAGTTCCGGCTGGTGGTGCCGGAGAATCTCTGTTTGAGGCGGCTGTCGCTGCTACCGCTTCAGGTAGTGGTACGAGATCGCCTTCGAGGCCGAGCCAAATAAGGATATCTTTATCCAGACCAGCAACGGGAGAAGCCCATACCGTGTCTGTAAGTATACCCAGCGAGATTCCACCTGATGAACCTCGATTGGATCTGGGTGAAGATTCGAAAGAATACCTGCCAACGTCAGTTGGCACACCCCCTTCTCCAGGTATGACAGCTCGCTTAGCATCATTAAGAAATGATTTAGCTGTACTGGCTGCAGACGCGACATATATACCATCGGCCATGGATAAATGTCGTCTTTACGCCTCTTTTAGAAAAATTAACATCATGTCGATATTAACTTTCTTTTGTCTTCTTTTCAGGGGAAGACATCTACGGGGAGGGCAATGTTAACGCGCCTTTTGGCTCTGTTTCAGCTTCTGGCGATGACATGGAGGCGCCCGACTTCGAAGAGGAAACATTTTTGGGTGACGGCTCGCCCGAAATGATTCTGATATCTCGAGAGGAGGATGAGCCTGTCACTACGACAATGCCTCCTTTGAGTACGCCAGTCACTTCGTCCGTTGTTGGCGCATCTTCTTTTGTCACACCATCTGTTGAGGCGACGACTGTGGCCAAATCGTCTACAGTCATTCCTGGAGGAAGGTTCGCCAACATTGCAGCCACTCCCAGCGTTCATTCAGATCTAGCCATGCTGACTGAGCAGTATACTAGTATCTTCTACATCACTTTGAAAACGCTGATATCAATGGTGCTGGAGAAGAATCTAGGCTTCGAGGCGCTGAGAAGGTCCTCTCAGTTTGCGATAGTGCCGATCAGAGACTTCAACGACACTGGGAGGGCTGACACGCTGGAGCAGATAGTTAATGGTTTGGAGCAACCCATTAACGAATATTTGTAGCTATCTCGAGGCAGCATTGACGGTCTCATTCAAGCTAGGTATGACTCCCTACCTGCAGAGCTTGCTAGGAAAATGGAAGCTCTGGACAAATTCGTCCAGGAACAGCAGCAGGAGATGGATCAGGAGCGTGCCGAACTGGAGTACGTCATTCCTCAGCTGACTCAGTACGAAGTCGAATATGAGGAAGAGACAGCGAGGGTCCGCAGATTGAGAGATGAACTCGCTCAAGCGGAGGAGATGGCTCTCTCTTTGTCGGCATCTCGAGATGTGCTGAAGCATCGAATGGAGACCGCTCAACAGAACCTAACGCATGTGGGTGTCATCCATGCAGGTTTTGTACATGCTCGGTCCGAGCTATCTGCTTTGAACGATGAGGCGGCAAGGTTGGAGCAGGCTCGCGCCGATATCTTGAACTCCAGGGATGAGAGAATGGTTGCTCTGGCGCAGCAGATTCGCAACCTAACCGCTCTCCCCAAATGATGTACTTTTTTGCTTTTCAATATAATTTTGCTCTTTCTGGGAATAATAAAGAGGCTTTTATCTGACTTTGTGGACCCATCATTTTGGAATATAAATGACGGGTTAGGGTGAAAGTGATATCAGAGGTAATATGGACGTGATATACTCTCGGTAAGCTTCAGCTGGACATATCTATTCAGAGGTTATATGGACATGATAGAATATGCTCCAACTAAAATTTGTACACAAAACTATCAGAGGTAATATGGACGTGATAGGTCTTAAAGTTCCAAATTAGTTAAACATATCTATTCAGAGGTTATATGGACATGATAGAATATGCTCCAACTAGTTTCTTTTTGGAAGTAGTATTGTCAGAATGAGATCTTCACCATACTCCATTTGAGCAAAGGAGGTTAAGCATAGTACCTCTTAAGGAATTTGCCATTGATAGGAGCCATTAACAAGTCTCCATTAGGCTTAGCTAACCTATAAGCGCCGTTTGAGAACGTCGTCTCGATCACATAAGGGCCTTTTCATTTGGGCTAGAATTTACCCTTACTCTTGTGAGTAATAATCATTGGCCTTCTCACAGCTAAAACTAGCTCGCAAACTTTGAACACTCTTTCCTTTACTTTTTGATTAAAAGATCTGGAAATGCGTGCCTGGTAGAACGTGATACGCTGTTGAGCTTGGAGGCGTTTCTCGTCTAATCCTTCTAGCTCTTGAAGCCTTAATAGATCATTCTTTTCTTGAGTCAACTCATTATCCACTGCTATCCTGAGTGACGAAATTTTGACTTCGATGGGGAGAACTACTTCACTCCCGTAAACCAATAAGAATGGGGTACAACCTGTCGGTGCTCGCACCGTTGTGCGGTATGCCTAGAGACATTCTCCCAGCTTCTCATTCCAATCTCTCTTGTTCGAAGAGACAAACTTTTTCAAGAGTTTGATAATGGTTTTGTTGAAAGCTTCCGCCAAACCATTAGCAGCAGGATTATATGCCGTAGAGGCCATATTTTGTATCCGATTTTTATCGTAAAATCGATGAAACGCTTGGCTGATGAATTGAGGCCCATTGTCATGAATTATCCTCCGGGGTATCCCAAAGCGATAAATGATATGATGCTTGATGAAGCTGATCACATTAGATGTCTTCACCTCAGCAAGAGGGATCGCCTCTGCCTATTTGGAGAAATAATCCGTGATGGCCAGTATGAACTGGTGACCTCTGGAAGAAGACGGGTGAATAGGACCAATGATATCCATACCCCATGCTTCGAAAGGCCATAATGCAACCGTAGGATATAGATGTTCAGAAGGTTGATGTATAAAGTCTGCATGAACCTGACAGGCTTTGCATTATCTTGCATACTTTATTGCATCTGTGATCATAGTAGGCCAGTAATAGCTCATCATCCTGATATGATCCTGTAGCTTAGGATCGGGTTGATGCGCTCCGCATATGACGTCGTGAGCTTCACGGATAACCCGCTGTGCCTCGTTATCGGAGAGACATCTCAATAGCAGTCCGTCGTAGGTCCGGCGATATAGACACTGTGAAGACGCATCAAAATAGAAGTGTAATGATCGTCTTTTGACGGATACTGCTTCTTTAGGGTCCTCCGGCAAGATTCCGTATGCCACAAAATCTATAAAGGGACTTCTCCAGTCTCTCTTAGGAGGATCGGTGTTCACAGTGAAGCTGCGTTCTATGTGAAAGTTATTTTTCACACAGAATAAATCTCTGTTAAGAAGGATCACCGAATTCTGCCTTCTTATAGGAATAGCTAAATCTGTAGCTAGACTGGCTAGGGCATCAGCTTCCAGATTCTGAGATCGAGGCACATGTTCTAGGAAGAATCCTTTGAATGTCATGGCTATCTCGACCGTTGCTCGGTGATAGGGGATGAGGTCTGGATTCCGGACTTCATATATTCCTCTGACTTGATTGACGATCCACAGAGAATCACCGAAAGCTTCCAGAGATTCGACACCCAATTCTTTAGCGACTTGGAGCCCGATTAGTAGAGCGTTATACTCCACCACATTATTAGAACAGGGCTCGCTAAGAGAATATGCTCGATAGATGACGAGTTTATCAGGAGTAACCAGGACAATTCCTACTCCTGAAACCACGTTTCCCCTGGGACCAGTCCTGGAGGCACCATCGAAGAATAGTTGCCATGCATCACTTTCCATTGCAGAATTATATTCTGTAACTTCGTCGAGAATGTCCTCGTATAGTTTGGAGGTCTCCGGGATCGGATGAGCTGCTAGGAAATCAGCCAATGCTTGGCCTTTGATGGACTTCTGAGGGATGTACACCATGTCATACGGTATTGATAACATCGCCCAAGTCGCGAGTCGGAAATTAAGAACGCTTGGCTTGTTCATCAATACCCGAAGAGGATTGATCCTGGAGATGATATGAATAGTCTGGCATGTGACATAGTGTCGTATTTTCTGAATAGCAAACATCAGAGCCAAGCATTCTTTTTCCACTGGACTGTACCAGTATTCAGCTCCGACCATCATCCTGCTTAGATAGTAGATAGCCTGTTCACGACCCACATCGTTCTTCTGTGCGAGAAGAGCTCCCAGAGAATGATCCATCGCTCGAACATACAGCAAGAATGGTCTTCCTATGACGGGAGACACCAGAACTGGAGGATGAGTGAGGTAGCATTTGATATCATTAAACGCTTGCTGACAGGCTTCGTCCCATACGAAGGATACACCTTTCTTTATGAGACAAGAAAAAGGCTGACATCTCCCAGAGAGGTTGGATATGAATCTCCGGATATAAGCCAGACGACCTTGAAATCCTCTGAGTTCTCTCAGATTACGGGGCGGTCGTATTTCTAAGATGGCCTTGACTTTATCAGGGTCCACTTGAATGCCTTTAGCGGTAATGACAAATCCTGGGAATTTGCCACTAGATACACCCAGAAAGGACTTTGTAGGATTCATTTTGAGTTGATGTTGGCGCATCAACTCAAATACTGTCTTCAAGTCTTAGATGTGATTATCCTTGAGGCGGCTTTTGACAGCTACATCGTCCACGTAATATTCCACTATTTTGCGTAAATGCTCATGGAATATGTTACTCATAGCCCGTTGGTACATAGCCCCGGCATTCTTCAATCCGAAGGGCATGACTGTATAGCAATATACCCCCAATGGTGTCCGAAAGGCAGTATGCTTCTCGTCTTCAGGATGCATCTTGATTTGATTGTATCTTGAAAATCCGTCCATGAAAGACATATGTTCAAAACCGCATGTATTGTCAATCATGACGTCTGTAATGGGAAGAGAAAACTCATCCTTGGGGCAGGCTGCATTCAGATCTCGGTAATCGATGCAGACACGTACTTTCCTATTTTTCTTCATGACCGGGACAACATTGGCGACCCAGTCGGGATGTTGTTCTTCCCGGATGAAGCCGCAGGCTATCAACTTATTGATTTCAGCTTTAATGGCGTCCATCATATCCGGGCGGAACCGTCGTTGATGTTGCTTCACAGGCTTCGAATCGGGCAATATATTGAGTTTATGAGTAGCCACCTTTGGATCAAGACCTGGCATGTCCTCATAATTCCATGCAAAGATGTCGATATATTCTTTTATCAGCTGGATAACTTTTTCCCTTTCTTCTTCGGAAAGATTGTTACTGATAAATATCGGCTTTGGCGAAAGTTCATCCCCAACATCAATCTGGATAACTTTATCTTCAGTGGGAGGTTCTCTCTGCTCGAACCAGAGTTCCCATTGTGTATCCATTTGTTGAGCCCAAGAGTCATTCTCAAACAGTTTAGATTCTTGTTCGCCTGCTTCGAATGAATCTGCCAATACCGTATTTACTGATAATGTTCGTTCGAGAGCATCAGATGAGTCGGAGGGCGACGAGCTATTTTGAGAAGAGGAAAAGATATCCTCGTTTGACTCAGAAGTTGCAAGGGAGGTGGTATACCCTAACCCGAAACGAGTTCGTTGACGGTAGGGATCACCGTGCAGCGGCATTCGTCTGCCTTTCCCGTAGTTGAGGCCTGGTTCCAGCTTCAAGTCATAACCCATACTTTGCATGATCTTCAAAGCTTGCGGGCTGTATCTGTGAACCTACATTTTACCAACATCGTCATCGGGAGAATCTTCTTGTATAGTCGGTTCATTGTGCATGCAACCGAAGACTATTGAACGCTGACTGCTGCAGGCAGGCAGGCGGGACAATGAAGATAGAATCCTCATGTGGTCTATATGTCGTGATGACATTGGATGACGATGCTACTTCCCACATATACGGATGATAGAAACCTATAGCTTCCAAGAATTTTTGTGCTATAGGTTCTATATCGTCATGGGGAGAGGATTCCTGATTTGGAATTTGAGCGTCAATATACTGGAAAAGAGGATCTTTATTATCATCAAAAACCACGTTCTTGGTTGTATTTACATCAATTGGCTGCCTGTTGCGCCGAAGGTTGATGACCAAGGGTGGAGGCTTCTGGTTCAAAGTGATCACTAGAGGATCACCTCCTTTTCCTGACCTGGTTTTGTTCAGGTGGATAGCCATAGGCTCCATGGCTTTCGGACGAGTAGTTCGCCCTTTCACCTTGATTGACAGAGGTTGCTTGGCAGAGGATTCTTCTGTCTCCCGGTGGGATTCCTTCTCTGCTTCGCCTGACACCTCCTCCATGTAGTCTTGAGTGTATAACATGGCATCAGAGTAGTAGGATTCTACTCCTTTAAACGGGTTCAGGTCAGCAAACTCCGTTTGTACTGTTCCTTGGGCATCTACATATTTAAAGCATTGATGTAGAGTCGAAGGAACGATGTTGTGGTCGTGGATCCAAGGTCTACCCAGCAGAATATTGTAGGACACCTCTGAATCAATGACATAACATGTAGCCACTGATCTGAGGTCACCAATCTGGATCCTTAGACGAATTTTCTCCAACGGTTTACTTTTCCTAGCGTTGAAACCCACGATTGTAGTGGTGGTGTAAGCCAATTTGCTGGTAGGAATCCTCAGCGGTCTGAGCAGACTATGAGGAATGATGCTGATTGATGATCCCGGATCTATGTGAATCCGGTCGGCCTCCATGGAACCGACGTACCCGGTGTAATAGAGGGGTCTGTCATGCCTGTTATGCTTTAACAGCATGTCATCTTGAGTGAAAGTGATATTCGGGACCACCTCCATCACACTGTGGCATTGAGGACATGCCACCGGTTCTTCGTCAGGGGACTTGAGCTGGGTCAAGTATGCATCCGCCTGCATTAATGCTTCATTCAGGGCTTGACGAGTGTCTTGAGAGAGCCTGAGTAGTTCGAAGATGGACAACCTGGCTGGTGTATTAGCCAATTGGGCCAGGATGTCAAAGTTGTATGGCTTCTCTAAACCTTTGTTTTGAATGTTTTTCAAAGGTTTATCGAAGCGCACTTCTTTTTGCTTCCCTTTGTCCGCCGAAGTTGGTCTCGAAGGACCGGCCTCTGGTATGGAGGGTTCCGGTTCTGAAGGCTTGGCAGCTGAAGTGTCTGCCGGTGCATCTTCTTAACTTGCTCCATAATCCTTGAGGTAAGCTTTCCCTGAACGGGTTCCAGTAGCCAAGACCTTGTCTTCTGATGCCGAGTGCACCGTAACCATGTGACATGGTTTACGCTTCGAGTTCTTCTTAGACTTAGCCTTAGCAGCTTGAGTCTCTTCCTCGATTTCTGATACCAGATCTGGATGAACCCACATAATCTCGCCTCGCTGAGTAGTTAGGGGTACCAGGTCATGATTTTGACCCCTTGCTGGAGGAAGATTAATGATGTTCATCGTTGTCCGAGAAATAGGTGTAACACCGTCCGGGACTTCTTCGGGAGGCAGATTGCCAAATTGCAGAGAGATCATGTTGGCTGTGGCCGTCTTCTCGCTGTTGTGCAGAGTAATGGCCTTAGCATCGATCAGCTCTTGGATCTTCCTCTTCAGTACATAACATGCTTTTGTAGGGTGGTGTATGTATCTATAGAAGATGCAGTACTTGGGATTATTAGTACTGCCGACTTCATTAGGCCGCTTCTCCTCAGGAAGGGTAATCTTGTCGCTTTTGACGAGACACTCGAATATGCTCGAAATATCGTCGTCGTTGAAAGAGTATACTTCAATGGGCCTGGAAGTCCCAGGTTTCGTCTGTGTGGTTGCCGCAGTCTTTTGCCTGGACGTATTGATCGCCAGAGCTTCTTTTCCTTTGGCACCATGAGGATGGTCGCTGTTGGAGGATGACCTCTTGCCTCTATCTGAGGCAGAGATCATGATACCATTATCATGAGCCTTCCGACTTTTGTCCTCGGCGGCTACCGCTGAGATGATGAACGAGGGCCAATCATGGAACTGATATGGTCCTGTGAACACCGAGATTACGGAAAGAAGGTTCTTCCTGCAAATATCCACCAATGCCGAGTCTGGAACTCCGGGAGGCATTTGCAAAGTGGCTTGACAAAATCGTTCGATGAAAGTACGAACGTTCTCTTTTTCCTTTTGCTTCACTTCGATGAGAGAGGACATAGACATGTCCATCCCTCCCTCGTAGAATTGTGCGAAGAATAAAGTCTTGATGTCTTCAAAGGAAGTAATGCAGTTATCCGCCAGACTACGGTACCACTGATAAGCCACTCCCGAGAGACAGCCCTTGAACACCCGAGTGAGGAGGGCGTCATTCCCCTGTAATAACACCGTCATCATACTGAAGTAGTTCATGTACTGACTCGGTGATATTTTTCCCTCGAACAAAGCCATAGTCTGTGGTTTATATTTAGAAGGGAAAGGGACCTCATCCCAGATAGCCGGGTAAGGCTGGTTGATTCCCAATTTTTTGAGCTGATCTTTGTGCTTCAAGGCATCAAATTGGGTTTTCAACTCCCGTACTGCCTGCATCGAATTTTCAGCCGGTAGGGACCACGGAGTGGTGAGGAATCGGTTGTATCGTGACTCCAACGGGAGGTAATACGTTCTCCGAGTGAGGAAGCGGAGGAGCTGTTGACTCCTGATCTAGAGCAGGCTATTGGATCGCGTTGGATGGTGGTAAGTCTACCCCCACACGTATCTGAGTTGGAGGGACCGATGCTTGAGCCATAGCAGCTGTGTGTTGAGTCAGCATCATCTGGTGCATCTTCTCCATCATGAATTGTATCTCTTTCAGAGATGTCTCCAGTACAGCAATGCGTTGCTCAGTGCTCCCCGACGGGGAAGCTTCCTCGCGTTCATCTCCAATGGCATAGACTCCCATCTCCCTGGGTGTCATTGAAGGATTAGTATAGGTCTCAGTAGAAGTTGACTCTATACTTTCAGCATCTGATTCGGGAGACTGGCGACCCCCAGCATCAGAATCAGAAGAGTACGAAGCCGGTTGTCGTGACCTCGAACGGGTGTTTCGGAACACCCCAGCTTCAGTGTTCCTAAGGAGCTTGTTGAATCTCCTTCGGCTCGGAGTTCTAGAGGGATGACGTCTTGAGTTCGACCTTCCTCTAGGAATGTGTGAAGCCATGTTCACTGATGCATGTGTGGGCTCTTCTTCCTGAAAAAACGGAGAGTAGCTCAACCGGTCGAAAATCGGCCGTTTTGCTTCAGAACAGCAATAATTAACTACAATCCTATGACTATTACAATAGTGCTCACTAGGAGGCATAATAGACATACTGGAAGGTCCCCTATCCTTGCGTTTCTGGATCAGATACTCACGCAGGTCTGGAGGATTTACAGGAGGAGAAGAAGAAGACGATGGATTGTTCCTATTTTTTAAAACAGTCGGCATGCAGATGTTGGGAACCATAGTTCTCCCTGTGCCACCCGTATACAACAGGTTGGCCATCTGGGTAGCGGATGATCCCCGAGGAGTGTGTCTTTCCGCAAACTGAGCCTTCTTTACGCTGAGGGGCTCCACCTGGCGTAATTTGGAGCTCTGCTCGGGCTGGCGTAAAGCTGAGGAGGTCCTCAGTCGGCCATCAGCTTCTCGCGTAATCCGGAGGGCGAGCAGATTCTTCCCTTGCTGGCGTAAAGGCCGAGAAGTTGAGCAGTCCGCCACTTGCTTTCCCTTGCGTAGATTGCAGGGATCATCTGCTTTTCCGCAGAGGGCAGATGCATTTTTACGCGTGGAGCGCGTTTGGAATTTCTGATTTGGCGCTAAGGCATTGTCAGAAATTATGTCTGCCACGTCATCGACGGGAGACTAGATTTTATGCGCAGAGCGCGGAGTAGACTTCTGGACTAGCGCTGAGGCATCGTCAGAAGTTTTATCTACCACGTCACGGATGAAAGATAGAGTTTTACGTGCAGAGCACGAAGGTTGTGCAGCTACAACCTGGCTGGTCGGAGAGATCGGAGAGTCAGCAGGAATGGTAGGGGATGTCCTGGGCATCCAGACCTTACGCAGCTTCCTGTTGTCTTGGACAGAGAGAGTGAGAGCTCCCCCCTGTTTGAAGCATATCTTCGTAGGCAGACTGGTCGAACTGGACGACCAGGGTCTTCTTCATGGATCCTACGGATACCGCATCGTGTTGAGCAATTGCTTTCTCATCAGAAGAGAAAGACGCCCCCAACAGAGTCGCCATCTTGTGTTTGATAATAAACGAAAGAAATAAAATAAGGTTTATACAAAACCCGCTCTTTGGTTTACAAACAAGAAGTACATAATCCTATACGAGGATGTCTAGTACAATTTTTTAATCTGGGTAAATATTGCTATAGGAGTCTGATCTGCAGTCGATCACTTTGTCCCTTGGACCACAAGATGATGAAGAAGTGCTGTAGAAGATAGAAAAAAGCTTCGAAGGTTGCAAAGGAGAGTGAATGCTCGATGCCAAAGTCGTCAATCACTACTCTTTGTCTGAGCTCTGGATTCTTCTCTCTCAAAGACTTTTTGACTCTTAGTTCTTTGACCTTTTCTTTTTGAGTGTTTCTGACCCCCTTTTTTTGACCCTCGGACCTCTGTCAATAGAGGTCTCTATTTATAGGGTTTTAGTGACAGTAACCATCCAGTCGGCGTAGAAGCCGGGTAGTGGAGAGTATGGCACCTTTTACGCGACGGTTACAATAACCGTTACCCACGTATAAATGATCTTCTGTATATACATGTGATGCGTGTCCCATTATGAGATAATTTGTATAACTGCTGCGAAGATCACGGCATAAAAGCCACGTAGGAAGTTATCCCTCACGTAGAAGAGGTTGGCGTAGAAGCCAATAACTGTCACCATGGCATAGAAGCCAAAGGGTTATCAAACTGGCGTAGAGGCCGGGTAGGCGTAGAAGCCGAGTAGGCGTAGAAGCCAAGTAGGCGTGGAAGCCAAGTAGGCGTAGAAGCCTGATGCTCTTTCCTTGACTGGGGCCTTAAGCAAATTTTGGACCAAATAGCTTTAATACGCACCAATGCAAATATGGCCTGAGTTGGCGTATTCCAATGAGATAGCGTACAGCGTGCTCCCATAGCTGAGAATAGCTTGATGGCATAATGTGCAAAAGTGATGATGTGGACGTTTTAGCCAAAATTATGGCTTTTGGAGTATAATCAAGTCTCTTGCATTAAATGCAGAGATCTGTCCCTATCTTGTGCATTAAATACAGAGGTGTATCTCGAAGATCTGCCACCATTCTGAGCATTAAATGCAGAGACGTGTCTCGGAGATCTGCCACTATTCTGAGCATTAAATGCAGAGACGTGCCTCGAGCCCTGTACGAAGAGTAGTTTTTGACGTGGCAGCCTGTTTGTCTTCTGTGGAGCATAAAAAGCTCACATCTGCCTGTGTAAAACTAGGCAGCGTATTCCCTTGTATGCGTAAAAGCAGTTTACGCCAAGGAAATATCACTAAACGACAGTTTGGGTCGCTGTGTCGCGCCATCATTACAACCGTCGTCTGGATAGTCGTGCAGTACTCTTTGTCAGGAGTCAGACGTCAGGTTCACTGCATGATTTGACCGGTTCATTCGAGGAATACGAAGCGTTCCTCGTACACTTTAATGCTGCATTAAAAGCGGATGAGTTTTACGCCATAAAGGCGATGTAGCACCCTTTTTACGCTAAAGCAACCTGGTCATACTGCCTTATGCGGGTTGTCCTTGAGCTTATATTTTACGTTATACTTAGCGAAAAAGCTCTGTTGTACGTCGATGGCTCTGAAGTTATATTTTACGCTGCCCAGCACTAAAATATTGCGTACAACTCTTCAGTGTATTTTTCAAGCATCTACAGCACGGAGGGGAGAAAAGTTGGTTTTGCTACTGCTGTTGTTTATTTCTAACTTTATGCGGGGAGAAGGGACAAGCAAGGTAGGTTTTGCTACTGCTTGTTGTTGATATTTCTCTTCTTTACGCGCGGAGAAAGGACAAGCGGGTAGTGGTTTAGGAGTTGCGGTTTGGCTTCGGGTTGAGATCCAATAGGATAAACATATATATATACATATCTTATTCATAAAAAATTCTAAAAAATTATATTGGTGCATACGGTTGAGCTAGCAACTGTCCAAAGTAAGTGCTGAAAACTTCTCAAAATAAGATCTAATAAAATCTATTCTCTCTATTTAGCTCATAACTATTATAAATAAATAATAAAACAGTTTCCAAAATTTTAGGGGTTTTACATTCTACCCAACTTATAAAAATTTTGTCCTCAAAATTAAAATAAAGTCATGGTAGGAGGTCAAGTATGGTATAAGATATAAATTAACATGGTAATTTCATACCTTGGTCTGCGAATAGATTCGGAAAATGTTTGCGCATGTCATCTTCGCGCTCCCAAGTAGATTCTTCTAGCGTGCCATGCTTCCATGCCACGAGGACCAAGGGAATAGATTGGTTCCTCAATACTTTTTCTCGTCGATCAAGGATTCCTATGGATTGCTCTTGATATGACAAGATCGGTCCAACGGTGATCTCTGAATGGTCGAGAACATGACTGTTGTGTGCCATATATCACCTGAGTTGTGATACATGGAATACGTCATGTACTCTCTCAAGTGAAAGTGGTAGCGCAAGTCGATACGCCACTTCTCCCACTCTCTCTAGCACGTTAAATGGTCCAATATATCTTGGACTTAACTTACCACGCCCTCCGAATCAAATGGTGCCTCTGGTGGGTGATATCCTCAAGAAGACATGATCGCCCTCTTTAAACTCCAAGGGGCGACGATGAAGGTCTGCCCATTATTTTTGCCTGTCTTGCGCTGCTCGCAAGTGTCCTTGGATCTTCTTTACCTTCTCCACTGTACAAACAACCAATTCTGGTCCTAGAATATGTCTTTCGCCCACATCGCTCCAACATATTGGGAAACGACACTTTCTTCCATACAGTACTTCGTAGGGAGCCATTTGAATGCTCGCTTGATAGCTATTGTGTAGGAAAACTTGACCAAATATAAATGGTCCTCCCATGATCCACTGAAATCAAGCATGCATGCTCTTAACATATCTTCCAGTATTTGAATAGTACGCTCGGACTGGCCATCTGTCTGCGGGTGATACAATATGCTAAACTTTAGGCGGGTACCAAGACTCTCTTGCATACTTTGCCAAAAGTAAGATGTGAACCTCGTATTCCTGTCAGACACGATACTAACTGGCACTCTGTGCAGTCGTACAATATCTCTCATGTACATGTCTGCTAAGACTTCTGTGGATTGCCCAACCCTGAAGGGTAAGAAGTATGCTGACTTGGTGAGTCTATCCACGATTACCCATACCGTATTTCGACCGTTAGGACTCCTCGGAAAGCCCGTAACAAAGTCCATAGTGATATGCTCCTATTTCCACTCTGGTATAGGGAGATGTTGAAGCAATCCTGTATATATCTGATGCTCAGCCTTGACTTGCTGACACACCAGGCATTTTGCCACAAAGCGGGCTATCTCCCTCTTCATTCCATGCCACCAATAGTACTGTCTCAGGTCTCTGTACATCTTCGTGCCTCCTGGATGAATAGAGTATGTTAAGCTGTGCACCGTTGTCATCAGCTCTTGATGAAGTTTTCCATTCGGGACATAGAGGTGATCTCTACATCTTAAAGTCCTGTCCTCGTGTATGCGCAATCCTGTCTGTATCCCGGCCTCGGTCCTTTGTCGAAGTCTCTGGAATCTGGCATCTGTTGGCAGGGCAGCCTTGATCCTTTCGACCAATATTGATTACAACTGGTAATTTGACAATTGGCTGGTTGTTCCGGGCACAATGACCTCTATACCCAGCTGTTCTAGGTCTCTCAATAGATGTTGCTGGGTAGTCAAAAAGAATGCTATGGGCCTCCTGCTTAAAGCGTCGGCTACTACGTTGGCCTTTTCCGGATGGTACTGCAGCTCAATCTCAAAGTTTGTCATCACCTCGAGCCAACGTCTTTGTCTCAGGTTCAAGTCCTTCTGGGTGTAGACGTACTTTAAGCTCTTGTGATCAGTGAATATCTCCACTTGTTCTCCATATAGATAGTGTCTCCAAAGGTTCATGGCAAAGATGATTGCCGCAAGCTCCAAGTCGTGAGTGGGGTAGTTCTTCTCATGGGTCCTCGGTTGTCTAGAGGCGTAGGCCACAACCTTCCCATGTTGTATCAAGATGCAACCTAAACCTTTTTCGGATGCATCGTTGTAGATTACGAATCCTCCGGATCCTGAAGGTATGGTTAAGATAGGTGTCGTAGTCAGACGCTTTTTCAGCTCATCGAACGCTATCTGACACTCCTCTGACCAGATGAACTTCTGCTCCTTGCGGGTCAAGCGAGTCATCGGCTCCGCGATCCTTGCAAAGTTCTCTACGAACCTCTGGTAATATCCGACAAGTCCTAGGAAACTCCTCACCTTTGAGACGTTGGTAGGGGTCGGCCACGTTTCTACTGACGAAATCTTCGTTGGATCTACCGAAATACCATCTCCTGAGATAACGTGTCCAAGGAAAGCGACACGATCTAGGAAGAACTCGCATTTACTCAGCTTTGCATAAAGCCTCTCACGCCTTAGCGTTTCTAATACTAGCCTCAAGTGCTCTCCGTGCTCCTCATGGTTCTTTGAATATACCAAGATTTTATCGATGAAGACTACCACAAACCGGTCCAGATACTGATGGAAGACTCCGTTCATCAGGTTCATAAATACGGCAGGTGCATTTGTCAATCCAAAAGGCATCACCAAGAACTCGTAGTGACCATAACGAGTCCTGAATGCTGTCTTTAGAATGTCTTCTCTCCGTACTTTTACCTGATGATAACCTGATCTCAAGTCTATCTTTGAGAACACCACCGCTCCTTTCAGTTGGTCGAACAGATCATCAATCCGCGGCAGAGGGTACTTGTTTTTTATTGTCAAATCATTAAGGGATCTGTAATCAATGCACATACAAAATGTCCCATCCTTCTTTGGTACAAACAACACTGGTGCTCCCTAGGGTGATGCACTAGGACGAAAAAATCCCTTGATCTGCAACTCCTCTAACTGTAGCTTCAGCTCGTCTAGCTCCTTCTTTGCCAACTGGTACACATTTGAAGATACCGGCGCTGCTCCGAGCACTAACTCAATAATGAACTCTACCTCTCTATCAGGCGGTAGGCCTGAAAACTCCTCCGAAAATATATCCTCAAATTCTGCAACAATAGCTGGTGGAGCCGTCTCCATAGCCATGTAAGCTCCAGGTGTCTGGCCTACTCCTTGCTCGATGGTGCCCCGCAGGTACTCGAACTCCGGATGATCTAGTGGTCTAAAAGTGACGCTACCCCTCCGGCAATCTAGTATGGCATTGTACTGGCTCAACCCGTCCATGCCTAAAACAACGTCGAAGTTTGGCATCGGGAGTACTAAAATTCGTGCTCTCATCTCCCTACTACACACGACTACGGAGCATGTTCTAATAGTGTTGGTAACTGGTAAGATGCCTCCTCCGGTAAGAATCTTCCAACTCTTAGGCAAGGGGGAAGTAGCTACTCTATGCATGGCTACGAAACTACTAGATATAA
Organism: Iris macrosiphon; assembly: GCA_036927795.1. Lineage (NCBI taxonomy): Eukaryota > Viridiplantae > Streptophyta > Magnoliopsida > Asparagales > Iridaceae > Iris > Iris macrosiphon. The sequence continues at coordinate 145,976,944 of JAYESA010000006.1, read as the reverse complement.
AAGATAGCGTAGCGCCAGAATCAAATAATACAGTTGCAGGTATTGACGCAACTAAAACGGTACCTGTGATAGTTTTCCCTTTTGGTTCCTCCGCAACTGCTGCTAAGGCAAAGGCATGTCCATGCCTCTGCCCTCTGGGGGCTGGTGGACGCTGGCCTCCAGTCGGGGGTAATATCCTCTAGACTGGTGCTGTTGGCCTTTGTCCGGTCTAGGGTGCTACCTCTCTGTGTTGTGGGCAGTCTCTGGCCAGGTGTTGACTTGCTCCATATATCATGCACAGTCCAAGCTTCTTTCGGCAGTCTCTGACGAAATGCCCCTTCTTGCCATAATGATGACAAGTCGGAAGCTCCTTGTGCTGATATGGCACTGTCCTTTGTGCCTGCATTCCTGGATGATGGATTGGCCCTCCTGCTCTGGGCTGGGCTTTGGCTAGTATGGTCGTGCTAGAGAGCCTCGCTTCTCTGCCAATGACCTCCTGGATTCTTTCCTCTGAAAGAACCTCCTCATAGGAGATCCTTACTGTATGGTGGTATACCTCTGTAGCTCGAAGGTAAGGCCGTGATGGAACCTTCTAGCTTTTTTCAGCTCGTTAGGTATCAGTACGGCACCAAATCGACTAAGTTGACTAAACTCTGCGTCGTAGGCATCTACGGTCATAGTTCCTTATTCCAGGTGTAGGAACTGGGAGTATAGAGCATTCCTGACCGTAGTCAGAAAATACTTTGCATTGAAGTATACTAAGAATTGCTCCCACGTCTGGGTCTTGCCGATGCCGCGTTCTATGGAATCCCACCAATGATGGGCGTTGCCTTTGAGTTGGGCCCTCACCGCGGTCATCCTAAGGTCTGGGTGTAGCTATGAACCCTCCAGCAGCATCTCCGTGTTGGAGACCCAATCTGAGATCTCCTTCGGAGTTTTGCTGCCCAAAAAGGTTCCCGGGCCCATCTGGCAAAAACCTCGTATAGTACTAGCTGGTTGGACAGGTGCAGGTGCTGGGGTAGATGTTCTCTCCAGAGCTGTCATCAAGCTTTGCCTCAAGGTCTCAGTCTGATGCCATTGCGTCTGCATCATGGCTTGGAAGAATTGGAACATTTGTGGTCGTCCCTCTAGTTGTGGCATCAGGGCTGGAAAGGGTGGGGGTGGAGGCAAAGGTGTATCTGTCTGTTGTGTCGGTGCCTGGGAGGTATGTCCTTCTTGCTGAGCTAGTGCATCTTCCTGAGTAGGACCATTGTGGAGGTATGGTGTTGATGGATAAACTAGTGTCCGTTTCGGGGACTGGTCTTTCGGGGTAGTCGGGGTCCTATTGACATCATGCGAGGTGTCTGTTGCCTGATCAACCCTATCATCTGTGTGTCCACTGGGTACGTCCATATTTCTGGAGGAAAAGAAACAAACAGGATGCAAGCATTTAATAGAATGTGGAAGAATGAAATATGCTGCGGAACTGTCCACATATTTTACAGTCAAACTCCCAACATACATGAAGTCCCTTCCTGCGTAACACAGGGCTTCAAGGTTGTTTGTGTAAAACAGGATGCTAAGAAGTCCGCGTAAAATAGAGATTCTAGGTAGTCCGCGTAATGTAGGGATTCGAGACTGTCTGCGTAAAGCAAAAATAATTTGGCGTAATGTAGGAATTTTGAAATTGTCTGTGTAACACAGAGTTTTAAGCTGTCTGGCGTAAAGTAGAGATTTTGAAATTGTCTGCGTAACACAGAGTTTCAAGCTGTCTGGCGTAAAGTAAAGATATTGAAATTGTCTGCGTAACACAGAGTTTCAAGCTGTCTGGCGTAAAGTAGAGATTCACTATCTGGCGTAAATCATGGCTTCAGAGCTATCTGCATAAAAGTATGATATACTTCCTGCGTAAAGTCTACATAAAAGTCTGTGCGTAAAAATATGTGTGCGTAAAGTTTACGAAAGAGTCTGCCTGCGTAAAGTCTGCCTAAAAGTATGCTATACTTCCTGCGTAAAGTTTGCCTATAATTCGCGTAAAAAGGGCTGCCAAAAATCTGCGCATAAAAGTCTAGTATACGTTTGTGGCATAAAGTTGTACGAGGAACTCTTTGTATTTCCTTGGATGAATTTGTCAAATAAATCAGTGAACCTGACAACTGACAAAAGTACTGCACGATGATCGAGAGGGTGGCTGTGATGATGTTTCTGCACAGAGACCCAGGTTATCATTTAGTGACATATTTGATCCACCACTCAAAGGGAGAAACTTTTGAGTTTTCTGAATACGCTGCCTATTCTATATTGATAAAAATGAGCTTTTACGCTCAAGTCCGAAATGAGTTTTTACACTCAAGACAGAAATAAGTTTTTACGCTCAAGATAAGACAAAATTTAGCCGCCACGTTAAAAGTCGTTTCTTGCACAGGGCTCGAAGCATATCTCTGCATTTAATGCACGAGATTTTATCCTTTGCCAAGACTGGGAAGGCTAAAACTATGACTAATACGCTCACATCACCATCCTTGTAGTTTACGCCTAATCGGCTACTCTACGCTGTTTGTCTATTATTCAGGAATTATCAAGTTTACGCTGGGCAGTTGCCTTCGTGGCTTATTGTTTTGGCTTTTACGCCAATCAAGACAGTCAAATTGGCCTTTTACGTCAACAAGGGTAAAGGGTCTGGTCACAGTGTAAAGGGTTTCTAGCGTAAAACTTGGTTTATCCAAACATAGGATAGTTGAAAGGAAGAAAGAGATTTTAGTCAAGTGTGGATGAGATCCTTATGCTTTTATTCCTATACGCAGGCTTGCTTGGTACAATTATGTAATCAAGACAATATAATCTTGACCTGCATGGGCCACCACTAAAACCATGTCATGCCCCAGTCCCAAAATAATGTGGGACCAGGCCACGTGGCATTGGCCAGCTGACACGTCTCCGAAGGAAAACCCAATTTATTAGACCCAAAGAGACGTGCTACGCTGTCCTAAAATACTAACAAGTCTAGTACTAGCATATAACAGGTAACATCTAATCTCATCCACAATGTATCAAGGAACACTGAAATAAGTACTGGAATATAAGTGCTAAGTCTGAAATGTCATAGTACAATCCCGATATGTCTTGTGGGAACAAACCCACTACAAAACCTAAAATAAGAGTGCTGAATATAACATGACTAGAGCATCGGCTATCTAGATAAAGAGGCTCCAGCTCTAGATGGTAAGTCTACCCAAGATCAGAGGAACTCGGATGGCAGCACCTCTAGCTCCTCCTCGGATGCGTACCTCGTCTCCTGCCCAGGTCCGTACACCGTGGGATAGTACGCCTCATCTAAATCTGGAAGGAAACCAGGTCCTCAGTGGGACATAACAAGATACATAAAAGCATGCCATATATAAATACTGAATAAAATAAATAAGGGTATGCTAACCATCTAAGTGAATGCAATGTGAAGACAACCTTGGTACGTATGGGTAGGCGTAGGCATATTGTCCACTCTCCGAAGAGCGTGGTATCTGTAACATCCATCATTCTGAAGAATTAGGTATCTGTAATATATATACGTCCATATCACTCCGAAGAGCGTGGTATCTGCAATAAAGAAAGTCATTGGACCCGTGGCTCCTCCGGATACTATGGAATCCAATGTGTGTATCCCAAACACCTACTAGTTGTCTTTCCCGCCCAATGCGGATATACAAGTCGAATACACAACGTGCATACCACGTAGCTATATGCCAAGTCACAACTTTCTAGATAATCCTGACTACGTGCTAAACCGTGATGTGTGTCCCACGTACCGGTAGCTAGTCGAGTACGCGAACCCGCATCCCAACATGAGTTGTAATCGTGATGCGTGTACAAGTGTCAGGGTCTAGGAGGATATCAAAATACCCTTGCATCTGTAGGTGAGTCTGCTAATGTCTAAGTCAGTTATACTACATATCGACGTGTTTGTCGATTGCACCCGAGTCAATCTCGGGTGTGCACAGTTATATGTATATTGCAACAGGATAACATACAATCAATTTATTAAACAGTAAAAATTTGGCAAGGTATACTTGCCTGAGCAAGACTTCGGTATAGTGCACGTCCTGATATTGTGTTTAAGTTTTGGTGAAAGAAGTGGGATTAGTTTTGGGAGAGTTGTAGTATATATAGGGATAAGGAGGCGGTGGGGAAACTTAGGGATTAAGAATTACTGCTGCTGCTGCTTTCATTGGCTCTAGTTTCGGTTATTTTTCCATTGGTTTAGGTTTCGGTTGAGGAGTTGTTAGTAACAACAGGTAAAGAGGCGGTGGGGGATGAGTCATATGAGGGGGTTGTTTTACGTGCGGTGAAAGGAATTAAGCGGTGGAATTGGTTTACGCGCGGAGGGGAAAAAAGTTGGTTTTGCTACTGCTGCTGTTTATTTCTAACTTTACGCGGGGAGAAGGGACAAGCAAGGTAGGTTTTGCTACTACTTGCTGCTGATATTTCTCTTCTTTACGCGCGAAGAAAGGACAAGCAGGTAGTGGTTTAGGAGTTGCGGTTTGGCTTCGGGTTGAGATCCAATAGGATAAACATATATATACACATATCTTATTCATAGAAAATTCTAAAAAATTATATTGGTGCATACGGTTGAGTTAGCAACTGTCCAAAGTAAGTGCTAAAAACTTCTCAAAATAAGATCTAATAAAATCTATTCTCTCTATTTAGCTCATAACTATTATAAATAAATAATAAAACAGTTTCCAGAATTTTAGGGGTTTTACAAAAGTCCATAGTCACATGCTCCCATTTCCACATTGGAATGGGTAAAGACTGAAGTAAACCACCTGGCCTCTGCCTATCCGCCTTTACTTGCTGGCATACCAGACATTTGGATACGAAGTGCGCCAACTCCCACTTCATAACATACCACCACACATGCTCCTTCAGATCTCTATACATCTTGTTGGCACCTGGATGCATAGAGTACTGAGATCAATGCACCTCCTGGAGAAACTCCTCCTGCAATGCCCCACTCGGCACAAACAATATGGTACCGTGCCGCAATGATCCATCCTCGGCAAAAGTGAAGTCCTCTGCTAATCCCATTTGAGCCTGCATTCTGATACTCCTCAGAGACTCATTCTCATACTGTGTAACTCTGATCCGGTCCATCAACTCTGGCTGTATCTGTAATTCCCACATCTGTGCCTCGACACCAGAAACTAGCACCTCGATACCCAAGCTATCAAGATCGTCCAATAAGTGTTTGTTTGTCGTCAAGTACATAGCCACCGGATACCTGCTCAAAGTATCAACGACTACGTTGTCACTGAACTTGGAGTAGTCCACGACGCCACGGCTGAAATCTTCTTTGGGTCCACTGAGATCCCGTTTCCTGTCACCACATGCCCAAGGAATTCAACCTTATCAAGGAATAACTCACACTTCGAAAGCTTGCCATAAAGCTTCTCCTTCCTGAGAGTCTCCAAAACTATCATCAGATGCTCCTTATGCTCCTCCGGGATCTTCGAATACACCAGAATATTATCAATAAATACCACTACAAACTTATCAAGATAGTAATGGAACACCTTGTTCATCAGATTCATGAATACCGCCAGGGAATTGGTCAATCCAAACGGCATCACCATAAACTCAAACTGGTCATACCGAGTCCAAAAAGTTATCTTCAAAATATCCTCCTTCTTCACTTTCACCTGGTGGTAGCCTGACCTCAAGTCTATCTTCGAGAATACCTTCGCTCCGCTCAACTGATCGAAGGGATCATCTATCATCGATAGCGGATATTTGTTCTTGATAGTGACGTTGTTCAAAGCCCTGTAGTCGATACACATGCGTATCGACCTATCCTTCTTCGGTACAAACAATACTGGAGTACCCCATGGTAATGAACTGGATCTGATGAAGCCTTTATCCTGTAACCCATCCACATGCTTCTTTAATTCTACCAGTTCACTGTTGTTGACTCTATAGACGTGCTGCAATATCGGCTCTGCGTCGGGCACCAAGTCTATAAAGAACTCCATATCTCAGTCTGGCGACAAGCCCGGCAACTCCTTGAGGAATATATCCATAAACTATGCTATCAATGGATGTGGCGGCTCCTTCTCTTCCACTATGGTTCCACGAAAAACTCCCTCACTTTAATCTGCTGCTCCTCTAGCGATGTCAAACTCTGGCTCTCCCGGTGGTTGAAAACCTCAACGACATTCTATACTAGCATGGTGCTTACTCAACTAATCTATCACAAGTACTATGTTGTAGCTCGGAAGTGACATTACGAGTAAGCATGCGCTCAACTTTTGGCCTCCCAGTGTAACTCTCTGATCCTTGCAAACATCACTGACCAGGATAATACCACCCATAGTCGTGATCTTGCAAGTCCTAGCTAAAGGTTCAGCCTCCAAACGATGCTTAAGAGCCAAAGATATAGATACAAAACTATGAGAAGCACCCAAATTAAATAAAGCATGAGCTGGAAAAGAATCAAGGAAGACTGAATCTGATATGACATCTCCGACCGGCTCCTCCTCCTCAACTGTCATGGCGAATGCTTGCCCCTGTTGTGTACCTCTCTGCTGCTGTCGGTGATGTACAAACCTCTGCTACTGTGTCAGAAGTTCAGGTCCTCTCTACTGTCCCGCAGGTGGCCTCGCTGGTGCTCTCTGAGCTAGGACTGATCCCTGAGCTGCATGACGAGGGTTCAAAGGACAATCTCGCAGTTGATGTCCCTCGGTGCCATAATACAAACAAACTCCCAACCTTATCCTATAAACCTCTCAAATATGGCATGTCTTCTTGCAGAAATAATACGTAGAAGCCTGCTAAATCTGTCTCTGTTGCTGCTGAGGTGGCCGAGCTGGAGTCTGGAACTGCTGTGACTGCTGAAAAGATTTATGCTGGAGCTGGGGGGGCTTAGCAGGCTTCGAACTGCTACTAGCCCCTACGAAGAAATTACGATCTCTCTTGGGCTTCAAGCTCAACTCTCGTTCAATCGTGCGAGCGTCCACAAGAATCTCGGAATACGTCTCATAGAAAGATGGAATGAGGATCTTCACTTCCAGTTCATATCCTCACGAAAAAAGACTCGTCTTGTTCTCCGGATCTCGTACCATGTACTTCGCATATCGGCTCAGCCTGCCGAATTATGCGGCGTACTCCTCTACTGTCATACCCCCCTGGCGGAGGTTCTGAAATTGTCGAGCCAGATGCAACCTATCAGTCCGAGAGAAGAACTTCTTCTTGAAAAGGCCTTTAAAACCCTCCTAAGTCTGTCCAGGATTGACGAAAAGCGGATCATGAACCAAGTGCGAGCAATATCTGCTTCTGGAGCCCAACTGCCTCGATCGTCAGGTCCTTTGCGAGACAAGACAGCCGCATAATATGCTCAATGTCGTCGAGCCAATCATCCACATATATAATTCCTTAAGTCCCTTCGAAGCCTCGAGGTTCCAGCTTCTTGAAGTCCTAGATGTTCTCCGGCTTGGGTTGGGTATCCTGCTGCTGGGTGGGAGCATCTCTCTCGACTGCTGCTAAGGCAACCTGATGAGCTCTCTCGATGCCTTCCCGCATCATGTCCATCTGTCTCTGCTGGAACTCAGTCTAGGCCCTCTGGGCCTCCATCATCTCTCTGAACAATGCAAACATCTGTGTCCCATCTGCTGGCATGGATGGTGGGGGTGGAAGATCCTTCGCTACTGCTACTGCTAGAACAACCCTCTGAACCGGTGGGGAAGAACCCCCAAAAGTTGCTACTGACGCCCCCACCTGGATCGGAGAGGCGGCCCTCTGTACTGGAGAAACTAGAACAGGAGCTTTAGTAGGCGAAAGTGCAACACCATCAACTGCCTTCTGAATAGCTGGTCGGGATGTAGCTGATCTCTCAAAAGCTGTAGCTACTCCCGAACGGTAGAATCTAATCTTCAGAGCCATCCTAAAGACAGATTAAACAAAGAATCAATATTGTGCAAGATATGATCTCATCAAAGAAGAACAATTATGTCACGCCCCAGTCCCAAAATACGCGGGACCAGGCCAGGTGGCATTGGCCAGCTGACACATCTCCGAGGGAGTACCAAATTTATTGGACCCAACGAGACGTGCTACGCTGTCCTAAAATACTAAAAAGTCTAGTACTAGCATATAACAGGTAACATCTAGTCTCATCCACAAAATATCAAGGAACACTGAAATAAGTAGTGGAATATAAGTGCTAAGTCTGAAATATCATAGTACAACCCAGATATGTCTGGTGGGAACAAACCTACTACAAAAAACTAAAATAAGAGAGTGCTGAAATATAACATGACTAGAGCATCGTCTATCTAGATAAAGAGGCTCCAGCTCTAGATGGTAAGTCTACCCAAGATCAGAGGAACTCGGATGGCAGCACCTCTAGCTCCTCCTCGGATGCGTACCTCGTCTCCTGCTCAGGTCCGTACACTGTGGGATAGTATTCCTCATCTAAATCTGGAAGAAAACCAGGTCCTCAGTGGGACATAACAAGATACATAAAAGTATGCCATATATAAATACTGAATAAAGTAAATAAAGGGTGTGCTAACCATATAAGTGAATGCAATGTGAAGACAACCTTGGTACGTATGGGTAGGCGTAGGTATACCGTCCACTCTCTGAAGAGCATGGTATCTGTAACGTCTATCATTCCGAAGAATAAGGTATCTGTAATATATATACGTCCGTATCACTCCGAAGAGCGCGGTGTCTGCAATAAAGGAAGTTATTGGACCCGTGGCTCCTCCGGATACTACGGAATCCAATGTGTGTATCCCATACACCTACTAGTTGTCTTCCCCGCCTAATACGGATATACAAGTCGAATACACAACGTGCATACCACGTAGCTATATGTCAAGTCACAACTTTCTAGATAATCCTGACTACGTGCTAAATCGTGATGTGTGTTTCACGCACCGGTAGCTAATCGTGTACGCGAACCCGCATCCCAACATGAGTTGCAATCATGATGCGTGTACAAGTGTCAGGGTCTAGGAGGATATCAGAATACCCTCGCATCTATAGGTGAGTCTGCTAATGTCTAAGTCAGTTATACTACGTATCGACGTATTTGTCGACTGCACCCGAGTCAGTCTCGGGCGTACACAGTTATATGTATATTAAAACAGGATAACAAGCAACAATTTATAATTTAAACAGTAAAGATTTGGCAAGGTATACATTCCTAAGCAAGACTTCGGTATAGTACACGTCATGATGTTGTGTTTAAGTTGTTGTAAGAAGAAGTGGGATTAGTTTGAGAGAGTTGTAATATATATAGAGAGAAGAGGCGGTGGAAAAACTTAGTATTTAAGAAACTACTGCCGCTGTTGTTTCTTCCTTTCATTGGCTCTAATTTTGGTTGTTCTTCCATTAGTTTAGGTTTCGGTTGAGGTTAGTTTAGGAATAATAGATAAAGAGGCGGTAGGGGATGAGTCATATGAGGGGGTTGTTTTACGCGCGGTGAAAGGAATTAAGTGGTAGAATTGGTTTACGCGCGGAGGGGAGAAAAGTTGGTTTTGCTACTGCTGCTATTTATTTCTAACTTTACGCGGGGAGAAGGGACAAGCAAGGTAGGTTTTGCTACTGCTTGCTGCTGATATTTTTCTTCTTTACGCGCGGAGAAAGGACAAGCGGGTAGTGGTTTAGGAGTTGTGTTTTGGCTTCAGGTTGAGATCCAATAGGATAAACATATATATACACATATCTTATTCATAGAAAATTCTAAAAAATTATATTGGTGCATACGGTTGAGCTAGCAACTATCCAAAGTAAGTGCTGAAAACTTCTCAAAATAAGATCTAATAAAATCTATTCTCTCTATTTAGCTCATAACTATTATAAATAAATAATAAAACAGTTTCTAGAATTTAGGGGTTTTATATTCTACCCAACTTATAAAAATTTCGTCCTCGAAATTAAAACTAACATATGGCGAATCTATTGATTGAATTTAATAATAATAAGACAAACCCAGGCCTCCGAATAGATGGGGGAAACATTGTCGAATATCATCTTCCCGTTCCCAGGTTGACTCGCCTGGTGCATGATGCCTCCATGTAATACGAACTAGAGGGATAGTCTGACCTCGCAATACCTTCTCGCTTCTCTACCAATGACCTCCTGGATTCTTGCCTCTGAAAGAACCTCCTCATAGGAGATCCTTGACTGTGTGGTGGTATACCTTTGTAGCTCGGAGGTAAGGCCATAATGGAACCTTCTGGCTTTCTTCAGCTCGTTAGGTATTAGGACGGCACCAAATCAACTAAGTCGACTAAACTCTGCGTCGTAGGCATCTATGGTCATAGTTCCTTGTTCCAGGTGTAGGAACTGGAAGTATAGAGCATTTCTGACCGTAGCCCGGAAATACTTCGTATTGAAGTATACTAAGAATTGCTCCCACGTCTGGGTCTTGCCGACGCCGTGTTCTATGGAATCCCACCAATGATGGGCGTTGCCTTTGAGTTGGGTCCTCACCGCGGTCATCCAAAGGTCTGGGTGTAGCTGTGAACCCTCCAGCAACATCTCCGTGTTGGAGACCCAATCTGAGATCTCCTCCGGAGTTTCGCTGCCCGAAAAGGTTCCTGGGCCCAATCTGACGAAAACCTCGGATAGTACCAGCTGGTTGGACAGGTGCTGGGGTAGATGTTCTCTCCAGAGCTGTCATCAAGCTTTGCCTCAAGGTCTCAGTCTGATGCCATTGTGTCTGCATCATGGCTTGGAAGAATTGGAACATTTGTGGTTGTCCCTCTAGTTGTGGCATCAGGGATAGAAAGGGTGGAGGTGGAGGCAAAGGTGTATCTGCCTGTTGTGTCGGTGCCTGGGAGGTCTGTCCTTCTTGTTGAGCTAGTGCAGCTTCATGAGTAGGACCATTGTGAAGGTATGGGGTTGATGGATAAACCAGTGTCCGTCTCGGGGACTGGTCTCTCGGGGTAGTCGGGGTCCTATTGACATCATGCGAGGTGTTTGTTGCCTGATCAACCCTATCATCTGTGTGTCCACTGGGTACGTCCATATTTCTGGGGAAAAAGAAACAAACAGGATGTAAGCATTTAATAGAATGTGGTAGTATAAAATATGTTGGGGAATTATCCACGTATTTTACAGTCAAACCCCCAATATATATGAAGTCCCTTCCTGCGTAACACAGAGCTTCAAGGTTGTTTGCATAAAATAGGTTGCTAAGCCGTCCGCGTAAAACAGAGATTCTAGGTAGTCCACGTAAAGTAGGGATTCGAGACTGTCTGCGTAAAGCAGACATAATATAATTTGGCTTAAAGTAGAGATTTTGAAATTGTCTGCGTAACACAGAGTTTCAAGCTGTCTGGCGTAAAGTAAGGATTTTGAAATTGTCTGGTAACACAGAGTTTCAAGTTGTCTGGCGTAAAGTAGAGATTCACTATATGGCATAAATCATGGCTTTAGAGCTATCTGCGTAAACGTCTGCTATACTTCCTGCGTAAAGTCTGCCTAAAAGTTTATGCGTAAAAATCTGTGTGCGTAAATTTTGCGAAAGAGTCTGCCTGCGTAAAGTCTGCCTAAAAGTCTGTTATACTTCCTGCGTAAAGTTTGCGTAAAAAGTCAGTGCGTAAAATCTGTGTGCGTAAAGTCTAAAATACGTTACAGCGTAAAGTTGTACGAGGAACTCTTTATATTTCCTTGGATGAATTTGTCAGATAAATCAGTGAACCTGACATCTGACAAAAGTACTGTATAATGATCGAGAGGGTGGCTGTGATGATGATTTTGCACAGAGACCCAGGTTGTCGTTTAGTGACATATTTGATACACCACTCAAAGGAAGAAAATTTTGAGTCTCCTGAATATGCTGCCTATTCTATATTGATAGAAATGAGCTTTTACGCTTAAGTCCGAAATGAGTTTTTTTTACGCTCAAGACAGAAATGAGTTTTTACGCTCAAGATAAGACAAAATTCAGCCGCCACGTTTAAAAGCCATTTCTTTTGCACAGGGCTTGAGGCATATCTCTGCATTTAATGCACGAGATTTTATCCTTTGTCATGACTGGGAAAGCTAAAACTAAGACTAATATGCTCACATCACCATCCTTGCAGTTTACGCCTAATCAGGCTACTCTACGTTGTTTATCTATTATTCAGGAATCATCAAGTTTATGCTGGGCAGTTGCCTTTGTGGCTTATTATTTTGGCTTTTACGCCAATCAAGACAGTTAATTGGCCTTTTATGCCACAAGGGTAAAGGGTCTGGTCACAGTGTAAAGGGTTTCTGACGTAAAACTTGGTTTTATCCAACCTAGGATAGTTGAAGGGAAGAATAAAATTTTAGTCAAGTGTGGATGAGATCCTTATGCTCTATTCCTATACGCAGGCTTGTTTGGTATAGTTATGTAACCAAGACAATAAAATCTTGACCTGCATGGGCCACCACTAAAACTATGTCACGCCCCAGTCCCAAAATACGCGGGACCAGGCCACGTGGCATTGGCCAGCTAACACGTCTCCGAGGGAGTACCCAATTTATTGGAACCAAAGAGACGTGCTACGCTATCCTAAAATACTAACAAGGCTAGTACTAGCATATAACAGGTAACATCTAGTCTCATCCACAAAATATCAAGGAACACTGAAATAAGTACTGGAATATAAGTGCTAAGTCTGAAATATCATAGTACAACCCAGATATGTCTGGTGGGAACAAACCCACTACAAAAAACTAAAATAAGAGAGTGCTAAAATATAACATGACTAGAGCATCGTCTATCTAGATAAAGAGGCTCCAGCTCTAGATGGTATATCTACCTAAGATCAGAGGAACTCGGATGGCAACACCTCTAGCTCCTCCTCGGATGCGTACCTCGTCTCCTGCTCAAGTTCGTACAGTGTAGGATAGTATGCCTCATCTAAATCTGGAAGGAAACTAGGTCCTCAATGGGACATAACAAGATACATAAAAGGATGCCATATATAAATACTGAATAAAGTAAATAAAGGGTGTGCTAACCATCTAAGTGAATGTAATGTGAAGACAACCTTGGTACGTATGGGTAGGCGTAGGCATATCGTCCACTCTCCGAAGAGCGTGGTATCTGTAATATCCATCATTCCGAAGAATGAGGTATCTGCAATATATATATGTCTGTATCACTCCGAAGAGCGCGGTGTCTACAATAAAGGAAGTCATTGGACCCGTGGTTCCTCCGGATACTACGGAATCCAATGTGTGTATCTCATACGCCTACTAGTTGTCTTCCCCGCCCAATGCGGATATACAAGTCGAACACACAACGTGCATACCACGTAGCTATATGCCAAGTCACAACTTTCTAGATAATCCTGACTACGTGCTAAACCGTGAGGTGTGTTCCACTCACTAATAGCTAATCGAGTACGCGAACCCGCATCCCAACATGAGTTGCAATCGTGATGCGTGTACAAGTGTCAGGGTCTAGGAGGATATCAGAATACCCTCGCATCTGTAGGTGAGTCTGCTAATATCTAAGTCAGTTATACTACGTATCGACGTATTTGTCGACTGCACCCGAGTCAGCCTCGGGCGTGCACAGTTATATGTATATTGCAACAGGATAACATGCAACAATTTATAATTTAAACAGTAAAGTTTTGGCAAGGTATACTTGCCTGAGCAAGACTTCGATATAGTACACGTCATGATATTGTATTTAAGTTATTGTAAGAAGAAGTGGGATTAGTTTGAGAGAGTTGTAATATATATAGAGATAAGAGGCGGTGGGAAAACTTAGTGTTTAAGAAACTACTGTCGCTGCTATTTCTTCCTTTCATTGGCTCTAGTTTCGGTTGTTCTTCCATTGGTTTAGGTTTCGGTTGAGGTTAGTTTAGGAATAATAGATAAAGAGGCGGTGGGGGATGAGTCATATGAGGGGGTTGTTTTACGCGCGGTGAAAGAAATTAAGCGGTGGAATTGGTTTACGCGCGGAGGGGAGAAAAGTTGGTTTTGCTACTGCTGCTGTTTATTTCTAACTTTACGCGGGGAGAAGGGACAAGCAAGGTAGGTTTTGCTACTGCTTGCTGCTGATATTTCTCTTCTTTACGCGCAGAGAAAGCACAAGCGGGTAGTGGTTTAGGAGTTGCGGTTTGGCTTCGGGTTGAGATCCAATAGGATAAACATATATATACACATATCTTATTCATAGAAAATTCTAAAAAATTATATTGGTGCATATGGTTGAGCTAGCAACTATCCAAAGTAAGTGCTGAAAACTTCTCAAAATAAGATCTAATAAAATCTATTCTCTCTATTTAGTTGATAACTATTATAAATAAATAATAAAACAGTTTCCAGAATTTAGGGGTTTTACAAATTATATTTTAAAGAAAGCAATGTTCAGAATGTTAAGGATAGCAAAATCAATATATTGAAAATATTCCTAGTTGTGATGAGTGTACTCTCATCCTATATCCTATAGCAGGCTTGTAGTAGTACTCTAAGTCTGAGAAATACTACCCCGGACCTGCATGGGCCACAACTAAAAATGTGTCATGACCCGCACCCGGTGTAGAGGCACGAGTAGTGAACAACGTCTAGCCTACGCTGTAGCATCGGCGGTAGAACATTGTCTAGGTCATCAATACTATCTACATATCTCACACAATATATATAATATACATGTCATAGCATCTCAACTCCAAATGGAGGAATAATATGGTAATATGATAAGATAATCCATACACAATCATAATATAAACTAGAGGGAGATATAGTACGATATGGAATAAAAGAAATGGAAGTCAAAAGTCACAAATACAACTCATCTCCAAGTCCAATATACTAGCACAATAATCCCAAATATAATACATGCAAAAATGTCTAACTGAGCTAATCTAATACAAGATTCTAACTATTTGCAACTGGCTGATCATCCCCAGGTATCGGCTCCTCCCGAGCTACCGTCTCCAACTCTACACCAATTACATCATGTGGTCCATGGTGTGTAGGATACCAGTCGTCTAAATCATCTAAAAAATATATCCAATCAGGATAGAATAAAGTATATCTCTAACAGCAGTTCCAAATAAATAATAAAGACTATGTAACTGTAAATAGAGAGACAATACAAAATAAATAGAGCATAAGTAGAAATATACAGATATAAAAAATTTGTAAATAGTACAAAAGGGATGAGCATCATATACATGAATCAAGAAATACTACTAACTAAGTGAGTGAGTACTAGCTTAGACATGTGATCGGCTTGGGAACTTGTATATGGTTTATGGCCTGGTTAATCATATGTGCGATATATGATTAACACTAACAAGGAATAATACATGTACAAGGAGGGTATGATCACATATCTACACTAACACTTCCCGTCCTCGATTGGTATAGTGGATCCAACCATGGCACGCTAAGACACGGGATTCTCTGAGAAGGTAGCAAGTCTTCTCAAGAATCAGTGTCTATACAAGTACAAGAACAACAAGGCTTCCACGAGATATACCAAGATACACAAGGAGTAACATCTTATGACGAAATCCGGAACTACCAATCTGTGTAACCATGTGTCAAGAAGCCAAGGATATCTACACTAAATACAAGAAACATAGAAGATATCATAAACAGAAAATTGTCAGAGAATGTACTTGCCTCAGGTCCTGAGCAATGATGTAACTCGGTGCTCAAGCTGGTATCACACAATTCTATATAAGAAATATTATGTCACTGGATGTAATTAATGAGAATGAGTTATAAATGCACTAAATATGATGTTCTAGGCCGTTTCTAGGTTCCTCTAGCTAAACTAGGCCAAACTAGGTCTACACCAAGTTAATTGGTCTCTAGTCATCATTAACTAGCAAAAACTAGTTAGCTATAATATTTGTTAGCATCAAATATGGTGTTAAGTTAT
This sequence comes from Iris macrosiphon, assembly GCA_036927795.1. Taxonomy (NCBI): domain Eukaryota; kingdom Viridiplantae; phylum Streptophyta; class Magnoliopsida; order Asparagales; family Iridaceae; genus Iris; species Iris macrosiphon. The sequence goes on along the minus strand of JAYESA010000006.1, from coordinate 145,961,100 downwards.
GTTGGTATTAGTTACATGTTAGTATATGTTAGTTAAGGTCCAGTTCTAAGTTAGTATATATATATATATATATATATATATATATATATATATATATATATATATATATATATATATATATATATATATATATATATATATATATATATATATATATATAATGACTGTAGTAAGTTAGTATCAGAGTTATGGAGATATCAGTTAAGTTAAGGTATCTGTAGTCATTTATTACTTAGTAGATATATGATAAGTTAGTATATAGATTATATATATATATATATATATATATATATATATATATATATATATATATATATATATATATATATATACTAACTTAGAACTGGACCTTAACTAACATATACTAACATGTAACTAATACCAACATAACTTAACACCATATATGATGCTAACATATATGTATATGTATATATACTCCTAGTAACACACTAACTAAGCTAATTGATCCTATATTCCCATACACCTACTGACATTAACTCATATCCTATACTAATACATAAAATTGATATCTAACTAACTAATCTCCATACTAACTATGCATCTGATTGATACAACTTAACTATAATACTTAATGATAATTGATACCAATATAACTAACTAGTACACTTCACAAATTAACATATAATATATACACTAACTAACACTTATACTAACTATGAGTCCAAACCCCCACTAATCCCTTACATGCAAGCCATACCCCAACTCCCTAAACTAGGTATCAATGTTAACTGTTATCTAAAAGATACTTATTTTCCCCCTTAACTGATTGATACCACATTAGTCAATGATTGCTATCTATAGCTAATCACAAAGACGCATGCATCCCTCAATTGATACTCTAAGTATCAATCTCTTGCTTGATCACCATGCCTTCCATACCTTGCTTTACTGTGATACCAGTATATGCTACTCCACAGAAACCTTAGGCGATTTCTCACCTCCAATTCACTGATACTAGAGATCAGTTCCCCATGGTATCCCTCAAATGCTTTTGCCAACCACTGTCAACCCGATAATTTTTCCCCTCTTATTGTTAATCCCTATTTGAACCAAAGACTGATGTTAAGCATCACATGCTCACATGCCATATACCACAGCAGCTTATAGTTGCTGCTACTGCTACTGAAGGTGACAGTTGCTAGTGCTCCTTCTGCCAAAACCCAACACCCTTGCACACATTGTTGCAGACCTCTAACTCTCCAAATGTGTGCCACAAACAACTAATACTCATGTACAGACACTATACCAAGTTGTTGTACAGCCACAAATTCTTGTGTGTGCACTCGAGCACACACACAAGTATCTGATCCACACCAATATCCTACCAACTGACTGAACACAGTACTACACATGTGCAGTTCTCACCTCTACATATCTTAGCTGACACACACACTCCCAGCATTGACACACAACCCCCAAGACACACTATATATAAATACCCAACACCACATCATCACTATATACACACACTCACATACACCATGTACCTATATATCTATGTGCACTAGTGTCAATTAGTCAAAATACCTAGAGTGTATAGTTGAAAAACCAATGATACGTATCCAAAAGAAGAGCCAAAACCCAAGTTCTTCCACAATTAGCATTTATACAAATCAAATACATCACAACACAACTAAAGTAACTTGTTACAATGAGAATTAAAGAGTAATTGCACAAAACCACACAAAATGAGCCCCGTATCATACCGTATCGTGATACGGCCTACTCGTGCCCAATTTTGGATACGTAGCTAGTCCTTCAATCCCGATCTAAGTCTAATTAGACTAAATTGCCCTCATGACACTCACTTCATTTGTCAATCTCATAATTCCCCTAAATTGTACACAAAAATCTAGGTAGAAGTGTCAATACAGACCAATCGAGCCTAGATCTTCATCTTATAGGTAGTCCTATGCCATAGGAGGGTTCCTAATAATCCAATACATGATTTAGAACCTAAAATAAAGGATAATTCAGATCTATACCTATTGGGAGATGGATTTTCAATAAATTTCTCAATTGGACACGATCTGGACATGATCTCCTTATCAATGCCTCTTTCTCCAAGTGCTCATTGCAATCCAAGCTCCAATGCTCCTTAATTGATGATAATAGAAGAGAAATAAGGTAAATTGGAGTGAATTTGGTAGAGGGATGAAGTGAATTGGGATCTAAATAAAATAAAAAGAGGGGAAGGAGAGAGAATCTCCCCTCTCTTTAGGGGCCGACCCCTTGCTTGGCCTCCAAGCAAGGGTGCAAAGTCTATTTTACCCCTATGGGCTTGTCATGATGAAATATAATTAAGGAGGAAGCTTCTATTCCTAATGATTGGTTAATTAAAATACTAACTAATCCAAAGGGTGACTAATTATTGGGTCCAAATAGATTTAACTTGAATATTGGTCCATGGTTCATGACAAGTCTAGTTAGGTCCACTAACATAAGTCCAATAATTAATATATCCTACTAGCAATAATTAAATATATATAACATGCACATTAATTAAAATTTATGAAATGACCAAAATATTCCTATCTGAAAACGTGGTAGTGACAACTTACATGGCTTCAGATGACTTGACTTGATTAACTTGACTTGGCTTTACTCGATTTTATCCGGTTTTGCCTGGCTACACGTGATAACATAATTGACTGGACTTGACTTGACTTGGCATGACTTTACATGGCTTCATTGGACATGGCTTGACTTGGTTTTACTTGGTTTTATCTGGTTGAACATGGATTCACATGATTGTACATGGCTTTACCTAGTTTCACATGGCTTCACTTGGCTTTACCTGGCTTCACTTGGTTTCACGTGGCTGAATTATTGTCGTGGCATACATGAGTCCGTATGTACAAGTATATTAAACCTGCTTATATTACTATTAGAACTTGATTTGTCTGCATCATGTCTAGGATAGATTATGCGGAATGCCACACCCGGATTCATACAAGAAACTGTTAGGGGTTAAATAACTAGTCACTTAGTACATAGCTAGGGATTTACTAGATTGCATGCAGTCCGGTTATTCATACTGTTATCTTGAGGAGTATCCAGTGGTTTATATTATGGCGTATCTTAAGGAGTATCTAGTTGGTTGTTTGTATGGATATCTCGGACGAACTGCAGGGGCATACGATCAGAAGAAACTCTAGCATCGCGTTGCATTATAAAGTTAGTAATTAAGGATTGTGTTAACCCTAGTTAGTTAAAGGTATCAAACCGTACTTATGTGAATTGTCGTGATTAATGGTTGATAGTTAGTCTAGGCTTCACATGATCACCTTTACTTTCAGTACTAGTTATTTCCTTATTAATTATCATATTTGGATATATCTCATTGCATGTTTTACATTATTTATTATCCTGAGAGCTTTTACATTCAGTCTTTACTTTTCAGTATTTGTATTTGCTTGTGTTGTTGGTTTAAGTTCCTAGATCGTCTTCCTTTATGGTACTTGCTATTTAGGGGTCTGACCCCACTGGTTTTGCATGACCAGATCCAGTAGCAGCACCGGAGGATCTTTCGTACCTTCATAAGGATAGTGGCCACCAGGTGCATCAGACCGCTTGAGTGAATTTTCTTACTTCCCCACCCAGATATACATTCTATTTTTGGCGTTTAGCCACCGAGCACGTGTTTAGCTCATGTTTTGGTTTGATCAGTTAGCTTACGGGAATTAGCATGATTGACATATCCTAGGGTTGATCATGTTTGACTCAGATTTTGGATAGTTTATTCATTATGTGTTTACTAGCTTCATAATTATCTATATATTATAGTTTGGGATGCTTTACTATTATATTTTAGCTGATCTTATATTTTTTTATTATTCATATTGTTCTTGTGATTGAGACACTAGGATTTGTTGGACCTAAACTTGACTGATAGTTTGTAGTAGTAACCTATATTGTCTTACAACTTTACCATATATACAGAGTACCAGAGTGCTCTAAGTATACGTAGTTGGCCTTGTCATCCCCACTCTCCAAAAATCTGGTTCTGGGGCATGACACAATTTTAGTAGTGGCCCGTGCAGGTATGTCTGAGCGGATTTTGTCTGTCTGAGCAGATTTGATCTGATTTTTACATATATGTGGGGGTTGTTGTTGTTGCTAAATGTCTCAATCCTAAAATATTCTTCTTAATCCCTAGTTATTTTTCTCCATCCCTGATTCTTGATCCGATATTTGCTTATTCGTTGATCTATCATGTTCTACGGTTGACTCTTGTGTCCATAACTTTCAGGGGCAATTTTCCTATTACTATCGGCCAGATGGATCGAGTGCAGCTCGAAGAGGGTCAGCATTCGGGAGACCAGTATATTCCTGGAGATCGGTCTCATCATTCAGGGGCAGAGTCTAGAGTAGATCCTAAGGCAGATCGGCCGACAGTATCAGATCAGCAGGCAGCACCTGTGCACCCAGTTCAGCCCTGTCTGGCCTCGATTTTTGCTAAATCGATAATCATCACAAGGATGTGATGTCGTGCGAGCGTAACGTGCGCCCGCACAAGGCTTAGGCATAATGATGTACTTTATGAACATATGCAACAGAGTACGCAAATGAGATATCACACATTGGAATGTAAAAAATTTCTATTTATTGATAATGAACATCTTGTTACAGACTCTTGACTCAAAAGTAAAAAAGGATGTCGTACGGGCTTACAACATGGACGCAAAATGAGATAGCCGGTCTATACATTACATACCTTACTAATATTTTAAAAAAGTAAACCACCTTTGGTGCGTGTTAGCACCATCGCCTAGGAGCTTCAAAAGGGTATGTGCGAGCTCCTTGAGATTATGTACTTGCGCTCCAAAAATTCATGAACACGAATGCGTCAGATCAGTGAAAGGTTCGGGGGCAAGCTTCAGCTCCTTGTCGCATCGCCTTGGCTTGGGGAACCTGCTACAATGAGGGTCAGTACTTCAAAAAGTATCGGTGATAGCGAGCTAACCCAACATACCAAATCGAAATCGTATTCATGTGAATATGCAACATTATTATTATGTGATCTTTCTATCTTGCCTTAGTTTAATTTTTTAATATGCTATAGAATGAAATGACATAACAAAATATTCCACCGCTTGGTAACTTTTACCAGTACCATCTGAACCACCTGTACACAACTTACCATGACCTTCCCTGTTACGAAGACATAGTTAGTTTGCACAGTTTAAATATACATAAGGATAACTGTCTTGACTAGTCATCATGGACTATAGTCTGGATAGACAGCGATGCTTGCATCGCAGGTAGCGAGCTTCGCTATAAACTCCTGCCTCACCCGTGCTAAGTTGCTAGCACGACTAACTGTTGTTCCGCCCGGGACGAATTGGCCCCGGTGCCCTGGCAACCGTTCTTAGGAACCATATACCTTGTGCACAAGTTGTCTATTACTATTGACGATCTAAACACTAAGTTAACATACGAAGCATTTCAAGATATCAGAATGAATATAACTACTTTAGCACAGTGCGATGGCAAAATCTACATGCTGATGTGATCATATTTCAAGTTATGTACTACCCATTGAACAGTTATAGATGAATAAGTTCTAGCTACAACTGAAAAATAAAATAGATACGTGCATAGCGGACAAGCACGCAATAATATGATCGTATAGTAATTTTAGGTGACCAACATTAATTATTTCGAGTCTACTTCTTCTTTTTATCTTGACTCAATTTTATTATTATGGTATCGTCGATCGGAATGCATAAACGAGCCAGGTTATAAAGAATAAAGACTTGGAAGAAGGGTAATGATCGGAAGTAAAGCCACTCACAAGTTAGTGAATCTGGGGAGAGAAAGGGGAGATCTTTAAGACTCCGCTTGCGCGTCGCCTACACGATCACCTGCATGCACCAACAGATGATCATTATCTCCTGCCTCGGTCTCCAAGGGTTCGATAAAAAATACGAAATCAAAGAATGAAGACAATAAAATCAATCAAACCCGTTTAAGAAAATGCAAGTCACAAAACCAACAAGAAAGCAACCAAGCGGCATCGAAAACGGACAAAGAAACCAGCACAACAAAAAGGCCCCTCTCGACTCTTCCGCCGAGTCCTTCCTTGAGGTATGATCTGTTGAATATGGGACTAGATTTTGAAGAAATCAATCCATAACGAGGAAAGAATCTTGATTCAATTTGTCTCGATCGAATGATACCAAGTATTTTTTAGTCGTGCTCCCCGAATAGGGAGAACGAGGCACTACGTCTTAACCAACTAAAAAAGTTTCGTCCTCAAAACTTAGGAATAGAACCTACCCCTAAGAAAATAATAAGGGAAACTTTTCCTTCATGTCTGATTCGAGATCCCAGGTCGACTCCTCGACCGCATGGTTTCGCCAAAGAAAACGCACAAGCGACACTGAATAATTTTGTAGCTGCTTCTATTTCTGATCCAAGATCTGAACAGGCTCTTCGACGTACGACAAGTCTGCCTGCAGATCCAGCTGACCAAATCTACCACATGGTTCAGGTCATACATGACTTCCTAAGCTGTGACACATAAAAAATATTATGCATGTCTGACAGGGCTGGTGGCAATATAATTTGATAGGCAACTGGAGTGACTCGCTTGAGGACTTCGAACGGGCCAACGAATCTCAGACTTAACTTTCCCTTTACTCCAAATCTCGTAAATCCTCGCGTGGGCGAGACCTTTAAAAACTCATGGTCACCTTCGAAGAACTAAAGGGGTCGACGATGAATGTCGGCATAACTCTTCTGCCGGCTTTATGCTACTTTTAGTCACTCTCGTTGAACCTTTTGGACTGTTTGTTCAACTAGTTCTGGCCCAAGGATTTGACGCTCCCCAACTTTATCTCAGCAGATCGGTGACCTACACTTTCATCCATATAAAATCTCGTACGAAGCCATTTGGACGCTGGACTGATAATTGTTGTTGTATGCAAATTCGAACTACGGTAAATGGACGTCCTAACTTGAATTTGAATCTATGGCACAGAGATGCAGCATGTCTTCGAGTACCTAATTCACCTGCTCTATTTGGTCATCGGTTTGAGGATGGTAGATTGAGCTAAACTTCAACTTGGTCCCCATCGCTGACTGAAGGCTCTCCCAGAAACGTGAATCGTCCGTCCCGATCTGACACTATAGAAACTGGCACTCTGTGAAGTTAAACTATCTCATCAAGGTAGGTCTAGGCAAGGCGATCGATGCTCCAAGTAACTTTAATGGCAATAAAGTATGATGACTTGGTTAACCGGTCAATGATGACCCAGACAGCGTTGTTCCCCCATTGCGTCTTTGGCAAGCCAACAATGAAGTCCATGCTTATGTGCTCCCATTTCTATTCTGGAATAGCAAGATTCTGCATCTCTCCACCCGTTCTCTGATGTTCTTCTTTTACCCTCTGGTAGGTTATGCATTGTGACACGAAGTGCGCCATATCTCTCGTCATTTCGTGCCACCAGAAAATAGTGTGAAGGTTATTATACATCTTCGTACTCCCGGAATAGACTGTGTAGGCTGCATAGTGAGATTCCGCAAGGATCTCCTTTCTGAGTTCTGTGTCATTGGAGACGCATAGCCTTTACTTCACTCGCAATACTCCATTCTCATCCACTGCAAAGTCCTACACCTTCCTCGCTAGAATCTGCTCGCGCATTTTTCTTAGGAATAGGTCGTCCCTCTGAGTAGATGTGACTCTCTCTAACAGGTTAGGTACAAATCGCATCTGAGCAACTCGCGCACCACGGTATCGAATTCGGAGTTCAATGCCTATTTTCTCAAAGTCTCTTTGTAACCTACGATCAACGGACAGGGATCCCGCAAACACTCTACTCACTGCATCTGCTACAATATTTTCTTTGCCAGGTGTGTAGTCGATCGTCAAGTCATAGTCTTTGATCAATTCTAGCCAACGCTGTTGTCGTAGGTTAAGGTCCGTTTGTGTGAATAGGTACTTCAAGATTTTATGATCAGTATAAATTCTGTAAGCCACTCCATAGAGGTAGTATCACCACAATTTTAGCGCGAACACAATTGCCGCTAGTTCCAGGTCATGCGTAGGATAATTTTTTTATACTTTTTTAGTTGTCTTGATGCGTAGGCTATCACCCTATCCTGCTACATGAGTACATACCCCAAGCCCTGCCTTGATGCATCGCTGAATATTTGGAATCCTGAGGTATCGACTAGTAGTGCAAGTAGTAGAGCAGAGGTGAGATGTTGCTTTAACTCTTCAAACGAGGCTTCACAGTCGGTGGACCACTCGAATATGACTCCTTTCTGTGTGAGGAGGGTCAGAGGTGATGTTAACTTGGAAAAGTCTTTCATGAATCGCCTGTAGTAGCCTGCTAGCCCGAGGAAGCTTCGAATCTCACTAACGGATGCATGCCGCTTCCACTCGACGATGGCTTAAACTTTCTTTGGATCGACTAAAATGTCTCCTACAGAAATGATGTGCCTGAAGAAAGATACACTGCTCATCCAGAACTCGCACTTACTCAGTTTTACGTATAGCTTATTGTCCCGAAGAGTCCGTAGCACGGTCCATAAGTGCTCTGTATTTTCCTCCCTATTCTTCGAGTACACCAAGATATCATCAATGAACACTACTACAAACTTATCGAGATATGGCCGGAACACACGATTCATTAATTCCATAAAGGCGGCAGGGGCATTGGTCAGTCTGAATGGCATTACGAAAAACTCATAGTGGCCATAGAGAGTGCGAAAGGCTGACTTTGGCACGTCGTTCGGCTTGATCTTGAGCTGATGATAACCTAAGCGAAGAATAATTTTTTAAAATATCGTCGCACCTTGTAGTTGATCAAAGAGGTCATCGATCCTGGGAAGGGGGTACTTGTTTCGAACAGTAGTCTTATTCAATTCATGATAGTCGATGCAAAGCCGCATCGAGCCATCATTTTTTTCACAAATAATACAGGCGCACCCCCACAGAGATACGCTCGGGCGAATATACCCATGATCTAACAATTCTTGTAACTGAACCTTTAACCATTTTAGTTCTGCCAGGGCCATTCGATATGGAGCTTTGATAATCGGCCAAGTCTTTGGAAATGTATCAATAGTGAACTATATCTCTCGGTCAAGCGACATGCCGGGCAACTCATCTAGAAACACGTCAGGAAAATCTGCCACAACGGAAGTAGACTCTACGTTTGTGCAATCTCGCTGAGTATCTCGAACGAATGCAGTACCCTTCACAGCCAAAATGTATCATCCATCGAACAGACATTGCAGAGATCACCATACAAGCATTCGGCGCTCTTGACGGTGGACTGCACGCATAGCAAAATTTGATCTCACCAGGTAGACGAAACACTTTCTTTTTCGCACAATCAATGGTAGCCGAGCAAGCGTCGAGCCAATCCATCTCCAGAATGATGTCGTAGTCCATGATGTCTAAGACTATCGCATCAAGTGATAATTTTCTTCCTCTGATGCAAATGTTACCTTCATGGCAAACTAAGCGAGCGCTATGGTTTAGGCCTAGCAGTGTCATAGTAAATATGTTCTTGGCGATAAAATCCACCTAAATGAAACTATGTGTGGCACCAGAATCAAACAATACTCGAGCAGGTACATTATTGAAAAGTGATATACCTGACACCACCGTGTTTGATGTGAACGCCTCTTCCCGAGTCAGAGCATAGAACCGGCCTTGAGCGTTCTGCGGTGCCGTCTGGTTCGCTCGAGGTGCTTGACCCTGATCCTGAGGCGGATGATATGGTTGTTGCTGAGGACGGCGTGGAGGGAGATTGTTAGGGCGATCTCGACAGTCACGAGCAATATGGCCAGACTTACCATAAATGAAATATCCTCCTTTTCAAAGATGACAGTCGCGGACATGGTATCCTGTCCTATGGAAGTAGGCACAAGGTGGACCTTGGTTCCTCCCTGGATTGTGGTCCTGAGAGCCGTCGTTATTATGGTGCTTGTGCATATTGTTACCACCTGTGTTGCTAGGGCGATTGTGATAAAAAAAATTCACAACGTCGGTACGAACTGGTGGGTACTACGACTCTAAAGAGAGGGCATGGTTTAGAGACTCTCGTATGGTAAGTACTGAGGGACGATGACGTAGGCACGAATAGAAGTTCGTAGTCCTATTTCAAATCTTCGAGCTCGACTTTCGGCATCACAAAGATGAGACTTGGCAAATTTTGTAAGCCTGTTGAATTCTGCAACGTACAGCCGCACTATCATATTTCCTTGTTGAAGATGTGTAAATTCGTCTTCCTTCTCGTGATGGACGGCGGATGGAAGGTACACCTCGTCTAAGGCTTTATGGAACACGGAACAAGAGATAGTCGTCTTGTCATCTTCACTCAAGATAGCTTGTTTGTGCACATCCCACCAATCATGTGCATTTAAATGGAGCTAGAACTGAGCGCAAGCAACTTTCTTCATCTCATCCAAGCAAAGCACTTCAAAGTGGTCCTTTAGCTCAACCAGCCAATCTAACGCCACGGTCCTCAGCCCCTTTGAAGGTAGCATGACACATCTTCTTAAACTCTAATATTTGAAGGATGGAACCCTTCTCGTCTGAGAGCGGAGGTTCCTGAGAGCCCTGAAGTCCCACGATCGGCTACAACTGGCACTGTTGTGGCGACCGTTGATGCAGAATGGTTGTTGGCGACATGCGTCATCACAATCATTTACAGGGTATTCATTTGCTTCTGTTGTGCCTCGACCTGAGTCCACTTCGCCTAAAATTGAGCCTCAATTCGGGACTCGAATTGGCTTTGACATAATTTTGCCTGCCTCTGCTGCGTTTCCATCAAGCGCATCATCCGCTCGAAAGGATCAACAGAGGGCGCGACTGCTTGACTTCCCAAGCTGTCCGAAGTACCGGAACTGCTTCCTTGCACCTATGCCACTACCTGCGCTTGTGCGTCCAGTTCTGAGGTCGTTCCTTGAAAGAAAAGTCACTTACATCTGTCTCAAAAAATATTATGGACTCACTGTATGGAACGCATCTCATTTTGGCCAAGCAAATTCAAGAGTTCAACTAGGAGGGACAGGATCGTTTCAAGAAAACTTTTATGACACGAAGGTCAAAGGATCTGAAGCCATACTCTTATACCAATATGTCACGTCCCAATTTTTGCTAAATCGATAATCGTCCCCCAGGCATGATGTCGTGCGAGCATAAGGTGCGCACACACAAAGCCTAGGCATAATAATATACTTTAAGAACATATGCAACAGAGTACGCAAATGAGATATCACACATTGGAATGGACAAAAGTTCTCTTTAATGATAATGAACATCTTGTTACAAACTCTTGACTCAAAAGTAAAAAAGAATATCGCACGAACTTACAACATGGACGCAAAATAAGATAGCCGATCCATACATTATATCTCTTACTAATATTTCAAAAGAGCAAACCACCTTGGGTGCGTGTTAGAACCATCGCCTAGGTGCTTCAAAAGGGTATGTACGAGCTCCTTGAGACTATGTACTTGCACTCCAAAAAGTCACAAACACGAATGCGTCAGATCAGTGAAAGGTTGGGGGGAAGCTTCAGCTTCTCTCCGCGTCTCCTTGGCTCAGGGAACCTGCTGCAACGAGGGTCAGTACTTCAAAAAGTACCGGTAAAGGCGATATAACCCAACATACTAAATCGATATTGTATTCATGTAAACATGCAACATTATTATTATGTAATATTTCTATCTTACCTTAGTTCAATTTTATAACATGCGATAGAATGAAATAAAATAACAAAATGTGCCGCCGCTCGGTGACTTTTACCTGTACCATCTGAACCACCTGTACATAACTTACCATGACCTTCCCTGCCACGAAGACATAGTTAGTTTGTACAGTTTAAATATACATAAGGATTACTATCTTGACGAGCCATAATGAACTATAGTCTGGGTAGACGGTGATGCTTGCAGCGCAGGTAGCGAGCCCCGCTATAAACTCCTGCCTCACCCGTGCTAAGTTGCTAGCATGACAAACTGTTGTTTCGCCCAGGACGAATCTGCCCCGGTGCCCCGACGACCGTTTGTAGGAACCATATACCTTGTGCACAATTTGTCCATGACCATTGATGATCTAAATACTAAGTTAACATACAAAGTATTTTAAGATATCAGAATGAACATAACTACTTTAGCACCCATTGAACAATTATAGATTAATAAGTTCTAGCTATAATTGAAACATAAAATAGATACATGCATAGAGGACAAGCATGCAACAATATGATTGTATAGTGATTTTATGTGACCAGCATTAATTGTTTCAAGTATACTTCTTCTTTTTATCTTGACTCAATTTTATTATTATGGTATTGTCGATAGGAATGCATAAACGAGTCAGGTTATGAAGAATGAAGACTTGAAAGAAGGGTGTTAATCGAAAGTAAAGCCACTCACGAGTTGGTGAATCTGGGGAGAGAAATAGGAGATCTTCAAGACTTTGCTTGCGCGTCGCCTACACGATCACCTGCACGCACCAACATATGATCATTATCTCCTGCCTCGGTCTCCAAGGGTTCGATACAAAATATGAAATTCAAAGAACAAAGACAATAAAATCTATCAAAATTGTTCAAGAAAACACAAGTCACAAACCAACATGAAAGCAACCAAGCGGCATCAAAAACGGGCAAAGAAACCAGAGCAATGGAAAGGCCCCTCTCGACTATGTCGTCGAGTTCTTCCTTGAGGCACGATCCGCTGAATGTGGGACCTGATTCATAAGAAACCAATCCATAACGAGAAAAAGATCTTGATTCAATCTGTCCCGATCGAATGATACCAAATATTTTTTTAGTCGCGCTCCCCGAATAGGGAGAACAGGGCACTACAAGCCCGAGCAGCTAGAGGGTGTTGCTCAAGCCCTGATGGATGTCCTACGAGGTTTCATGATGACCCAACAGTACCAGAGTGACGTACGCACTCAGTCGGTCCAGACATCGATCGAGCGAGGTGGTTCTCAGATCCATAATTTTGTGACCAGCTTCAGGCGTCTCAATCCTCCGTACTTTTATGGTACAGAGGACGCGATTTTATCATATGTTTGGCTGCAAGAGACTGAGACCATCTTAGGGGCAGCAGGAATTTCGGTTAGAGAGCGTGTAGCAGTAGTGAGGCTACAGTTGTTAGACTTGGCTCGTGATTGGTGGGCAGCGCAGGAGGTTTCTCTCATAGCACCGATTCCATGGGCATTTTTTACTGAGAGATTTCAGGCGAGGTAAATTGACGCGGTGGTGTGTTACGAGCTTCAGCAAAGATTTAACAACCTCAGACTGGAGAGAAGGACCATCAATGGATATTCGACGAAGTTTGCGAGACTTAGTTGGTTTGCTCCCACTTTGGTAGCGACCGAGTTAGAGAGGCCAAGGAGGTTCCAGCAGGGACTTCATTTAGAGATTATCTTAGCGGTGGAGCAGCATGAGTTTCAGACCTTTGACGCTGTGATGCGGGCAGCCAGGAGGTATGAGTACACATCGCAGAGGATTACCGATCGAGTTGGGAGTCAGAAGAGACCCAACATTTCAGGAGGGTCAGCATCTCATTCATCAGCACCAGTTTCAGCAGTTTGAGCCCTGACGATTGGATCCTCGAGGAGGACAGCATAATCTCAGCCGCCCTCCCATACGTTTCCTCAGCAGAGGCATTCATCTTTTTCTTCTTCTTCTTTCCGTAGTTGTTTTCATTACGGAAAACCTGGGCTTATTGTATCAGAGTGCCGTAGAGCACAGGAATTATGCTTGGTATGTGGGGAATCTGACCATATGATCAGGACATGTCCTAGGAGGAACTAGACTGGAACATCATCAGCCCAGTTAGCAGTTCGGCCAGTAGATCCGCAGTACAGGGCACCAGTACCAGTTCAGCAGCAGCAGGTTCAGAGGCCTTTGCCTCCACAGGCTCAGGCATTCCAGCAGAGGCTGCGGCAGTATGTGCATGCCCAGGCACAGGCGAGACCTAGAGGTCAATAGCAGAGGGGACCAGCACCCAGAGGGCAGGGTCGAGCTTTCTTGCTATCGATGGAGGAGCCTTTGGCAGCATGAGAGATGGTAGCAGGTACTATTCTCGTCCACTTTCATTCAGCTTCAGCTTTATTTGATTCTGGTGTATCGCATTCATTTATATCTGCACGCTTTGTGACACGAGTTAGATTGGAGTCCGAGTCCTTACCTGTAAGGTTGAATATACTTACTGGTAACAGTCTCGTGGGAGTAGATAGAGTATATCCCTCATATAGAGTTATAGTGTGCATGAGAGAGTTTCTCGCGAGGCTGATAGAGTTTCTTATAGGCAATTATGATGTCGTCATTGGGATAGATTTGTTGAGTGCGAGACATGCGATGATAGATTGTCATAGTGGTAAGGTTATCTTTCGTGTACCTGATGGGAATAAGTTCTCATTCTTGAAAGGTGTAGTAGAGTCATCGGAGGTTACATTGATGATGGCAGAGGCTGAGGAGGTACAATTTCCCATGGTAGTTTATAAGTTTTCTAACATATTTCTTGACAAGTTACCAGGTGAACCACCAGTTAGAGACATGAAGTTCTATATTGATTTGATCCCAGGAGCAAAGCCAGTATCAGAGAGGGTTTATAGGACGTCACCATCTGAGTTAGAGATCTTGTACCAGATGATTGAGGAGTTGAGAGCCAAGGGATTCATTAGACCTAGTGCATCACCTTGGGGAGCCCCATTACTTCTTGTTAAAAAGAAGGATGGTTCATCGCGTTTAGTTATTGAATATATAACACTAAATGCGACAACCATTAAGAACAAGTATCCCTTACCCAGGATAGATGACTTGTTTGATCAGCTCAGTAGGGCAACTATATCTTCTAAGATCGATTTGTGGTCTAGGTATCATCATATCAGAGTCAGAGAGCATGATATACCCAAGATGGCCTTCAGATCTAGATATGATCATTAGGAGTTCCTAGTTATGCCATTTGGAGCGACCAATACACCAGCTATATTCATGTCTCTCATGAATAGCATCTTCATGTATTACTTAGACCAGTTTGTGATAGTATTTATTGATGATATCTTGGTCTATAGTCGGAGTGAGGAAGAGCATGAGCAACATCTTCGCGTAGTTCTTCTGATTCTTCGAAAGCTGCAGCTGTACGCAAAGTTTAGTAAGTGTGAGGTCTGGCTTGATCGTATCTCATTCTTGAGAAATAATATTTCTGGTGGAGGAGTCGAGGTGGATCCCAAGAAGGTGGAGGCTATTAAGAGTTGGCCAATACCCCGTACAGCTTCAGATGTGCGCAGTTTCCTGGGTCTAGCAGGTTACTACAGACAGTTTATGGCAGACTTTGCGAGAATCTTCGTACCCTTGACACGGCTGGCGTATAAGGATGTGCTCTTTGAGTGGTCATATGCTTGTCAGACTTCTTTCGAGAAGCTCAAGCAGAGTTTAATTTTTGCTCATATTCTGACACTTCCAGTAGGACCAGGTAGGTTCTCAGTATATTGTGATTTGTAGAATAGAAATGATAGATTGATTCATTAATATAAGAGGAGAGGGAAGTATATTATATAGGAGAGGCTAACCCCTCTCCCTATTTGTCTACCCGATGTGGGACTAAACTTAACTTAACACATAACTCAACACCCTCCCTCAAGCTAGAGCATAGATGTTAATCATGCCTAGCTTGTTACAGAGAAATTGAAACCGAGGACCTAGAAGAGATTTGGTAAATATATCATCTATCTGATCGCCGGTCCTCACATGGTAAAATATTATCATCCCTTTCTGATATTCATCACGGACAAAGTGAATGTCGATTTTAATGTGCTTTATCCTTTAATGAAATACAGGGTTAGTAGCAATATAAATAGCAGACTGGTTGTCACACCACATATTTGCTGCTTTATATCATATTTCTTCTCCCAGTTCCTGTAGAAGATGCTGCAGATATAGCACATATGTTGTGTCGTGAGCAATTGCCCAATATTCCTCTTCCGAGCTTGATCATGCGATCACACTCTGCTTCTTGCTCTTTTATGATACCAAAATCCCATAAATTAAGACTGAGTAGCCAGATATAGACCTTCTATCTGTAAGACTGGTACCCCAGTCAGCATCAGTAAAGCACTCAACATAAGTATGCACCTTATTCTCCATCTGAATTTCTTTTTCTCAGATTCTGAACTAGATGGCGCAGAATTCTGAGAACTGCCTCCCAATATAGAACTCGTAGTGAAGACATGAATCTACTTGCAACAATGACGACAAAGAAAATGTCTGGACGAGTCGTAGTTGAGTTTTTCAACTACTCGACGATATTGATCTGGATCGGTCATCAGTGTCCCCTCGTCGGGAAGTAACTTTATCCATGGGTCCATGGGCAAGTTTGCTCCCTTAGCTTGCATCATTCCTGTATCATTTAGGATGTCAAGCACATATTTTCTCTGAGATATTACAATGTCTTGCGTATCCCGTATGACTTATACGCCTAAAAAATAGCTCAACAATCCTAAATCCTTGGTTTGAAATTATTCTTCTAGAAACTTATTTAGTTCAGCATTGCCCTGATTGTCGTCTTATGTGATTACAATATCGTCCACATAGACACCGAGTAGTATCCTCCCAGCTAATGTCTGACGATAAAATACTAAATGATCCTTGTTTGATTGGCACATGCCAAACTGAGTAACCATATTTGTGAAATAACCAAACAATGCACGAAGGGATTATTTGAGACCATAAAGGGCCTTTCACAGATGACACACTTTACCCTCCCTTGTAACAAACCTGGGAGGTTGTACCACATATACTTCTTCGTCAAGATCTCATGAAGAAATGCATTCTTGATATCCAACTGTAGCAACGGTCAGTCATAGAGAATGGCTAAGGCCAAAAGAACGCGCACAGAGGTCATTCGAGCAACTGGGAAGAATGTCTCAAAATAATTATCACCATAGGTCTGAGAATAACCTTTTGCCACCAGACGAGCCTTCAGGCGATCAAGGGTGCCATCCGGTTTTACCTTAATATTGAACACCTATTTGCAACCCACTGCCTTCTTACCATAAGGTAAATCAACCAAGTTTTATGTATGGTTCTCCCGAAGTGCTTTTATTTCCTCTTCCATAGTAGCACGCCAGCCGGGATATTTAAGACCCTCCTCTACAGAATTGGGAATCTGAATCACATCAATAGTCGCCACCAATGATTGTGTATGGCTTGCAAGCCCTTTCTAATTGTAAACATACAATGGATGATCACGACATATACGACGAGGTTGAACTGGCAGATCAGGAGGAAGCAAATCAGTGGAGCTAGAGGAGGATGAAGGCGATATGTCCACATACACTATCGATAAAACTCGTTTCGACGATGCTGGTACCGACGGAGCCGGTGTGTGCGGACCATCAGACCGGGAGACTGGCTCGGTAGGGAGGTCACCCTTACGGGGGGTGTTGTGTTTGAACAGGAAACAACAAAAAATCCTCTTCTGGGTAAACTTGTGGAGATGGATCAGTAGTTTGTGGAAGTGAAGGAAACTCAGTTTCAATAAAGGTAACATTTCAAGAGAAAAAATACCACTTCAAGATTGGAAAAAAATACCGATACCCTCTCTGTTCCTTAGGATATCCAAAAAAAATATATTGGATAGCCTTTGGATCTAGTTTAGAAAGAGTTGGTTGGGTATCCCTAACATAACACAAGCAACCAAAGATTCAGAGAGATAAAGAAAATGGCTCTCGTTTGGGATATAACCGAAAGAATGGAGTATCGTCATTGAGAACAGATGACGACATGCGATTAATTAGATAGCTAGTCGTGAGAACGGCATCCGACCAAAATCTTTTTAAAATACGTGCTTGGAACATAAGAGAATACGTTATTTCTAAGAGGTGATGATTCTTGCGTTCAGCCACACCATTCTGTTATGGTATATAAGGACATGAAGTTTGGTGGATGATACCATTCCAAGACAGAAGTGAAACAAACTCACGAGACATATACTCACGACCATTGTCACTGAGAACACATTTAATCGGAACACCAAATTGTATTTTAATTTTCACATAAAAATTATACCAAATTTTAAATAAATTAGAGTAATTTTTATGAGATAAACAAAAGTGACACGCGAGTAGTCATCAACAAAGGTAATAAAGTACTCGAATTTCATCACAGATTCAACCGGACAAGGTTCCCATATAACGGAATGCACCAAATCGAAAGGAACGGAAGCAACTTTATTTGACTGAACGAATAGGAAACCCGGTGATGCTTAGCCAAACTACAGGACTCACAATGAAAAGAACATAAAGCATCTAAATATGGGTACATATTCTGGAGTGCTTGGAGAGAAGAATGTCCTAATCGGCAGTGTAACTCAAAAGGATCAGGTTTTACACCAACACAGACAACAGAGGAAGGTTTATCAAATAGGTACAAGCCCCCAGCCATATGCGCCTTACCGATAGTCTTTTCAGTCTTTAGGTCCTGAAAAACAGAACCATCAGAAAAGAATGTTACCGAGTAATGCATATCACGAGTAATCTGACTAATTTAGAGTAAGATGAATGGGTTTCTAGGTGTATGTAACAGAATGTAGTGACAGTCCCGAAGAAAGACGGGCAAATCTTTTTCCATGGACTGTCAGCGAACCACTGTTGGCACATATAATATTAGACATACAATCAACTGGTATATAATTTTGTATCATACCTGCGTTATCTGTCAAGTGAGCAAACGCACCAGAATTAAGGACCCACTGCTTCAACTGTACCACACATGCACTGAGTACCCTGCGGTGGACCCAGAAGTAGAAGCTTTACCTCGACGTTGAGCTTGAAACTCAACAAAGTTTGCATATTCTTCATCAGTCATTTATACGGATCGGCCGCCAAGATCAGGAATATCTAACGTAATATTGGCGGCAGAAGTTTTAGTACACTGCCACTGGAAATGACTCTGTAGACCACAGTTGAAGCAGGTGCACAATCAACCTCCATCACGACCGTCAATGCCTCGTCCACCATCACGGCCAATATTTCGGCCACCACGTCGTCCACTATGACCACCACAAAATCCAGTACGAGCGGCTCCCAGAGCAGATCGATTAGCAAAAGAATCACTTGGAGAGGTCTCGATGACCTTTGCTGCTCGTAGGACACAAAAATGAGGTTCTATTAGAGATTGAACCCCAGCTCCAACAATGATCTGAGAGCGAGCTGATTCTGCATCAGGACGGAGAGAGGTAAGATATTCCATGACATGAAGTTGCTTCCATTGAGCCCTTGCTTCATTGATATCCGTCGTCAGAGGTAATACACGGTCAACTTCATCGACCATAGACTTAAAGTCCCGAAAGTGATCCTTAGGAGACTTGTTGTCACGACCTGCACCCAAAAATCGGGCATGAGTCGTGGGTACGTCCAGCCTACGCCACAGAATCGGCGGTAGAACGCTGTAAAGGTCCGTTCTAGGTCAAACAAATCTATATATAACTCACAAAAAATCTGCCATAACCTCTCCAAAAAGGAGGGCAACCACGCAATATATATATGAATAATCCTCTCCAAAAGGAGGGCAACCAAGCAATATATATAATCTCTCAATCACAATAACTAGGGAAAGAATAAAAGCACGATATGATATGAACAAAGAAACAGAACCAAAAAGAGAGCAAGACAATATCCAAAATACAGTCCAAGTCTATAATATCTACAACATCTCACAACATCAAAAGAATAAGTACAATCATCCAAAATAACCACTGGAAACAACCCAGGAAACCCACCTAGCTAACTAGGGCGCTAACGGCGTCTCCTCGGCGCACTCCTCCTCAGTCTCGGGGTCACAACCCTCGTCAACACCCGGCCCGTAGAACGTCGGGCAGTAATCCTCAGGATCCTCTGGAAAAAATATGCTCAGTTAGGACTGGAGCGAAGTACATAACTCTAAAAGCAACTCCAAATACATGGTAAGGTATATATGACGAGCAATAGAAAAGTATACAAGATGCACAGGAAATAAATATATGCTGGAGCACAATAAGTAGCTGCAAAGTAAACTGGAGAACAATACAAGTAGAGAAGTAACTGCAGGTGAGGAAACATGAATACTGGCTAAGTACCTTGAGCACAAGTTCGTTATGTGATCGGCTTAGATTGCACATGAAAAATACTACGATAACTCCATTATACGTGAGTTGCATAACCGACATACAC
>JAYESA010000006.1:145895885-145938385 GCA_036927795.1 Iris macrosiphon | reverse complement strand
AAAATATTACTCCATCGATTCTAGGTCTGTGGCAAAAACGCGCACGCACTTAGAATCGACGACGACGAAAACTCCAAATTCGCCCGAAACGCCCGTTTCTCCCCGATACGACTTCCCGTGTCCGAACCGAGACACGCACTCACCCTCAAGACACCCGAAAACGTCTACCTAGGTCCGTCTAACCTAGAACATCACCCAAAATTGGGCCAATTTTAGATTCCACCCAAAATCGACACAAAATCTAGTGTCAAAGTCTCCAAACTCAACCAAACTAGTTCCAACTTCCTCCCACGGGTAGGCTTAGGGTCTAGGGAGGTTCTAAAATACTAATTATACTACATAAGAGTAATTAGCAAGGTAAAAGTTAGGGTTTACCTCTTGGGAGTTGGAATCCCAAGGCCAAAGTCTCCGATCCACTTGAAATCACCTCCCTCAAGCTCCAAGCCACCAAATCTAGCCTCCACACTAAATCTAGGCTCCACACACCTAGGTTAGAGAAAATGCAAGGTTAGGGTTCACATAAATAAGAAGGAATGGAAGAAGAAAGGAAGAAAAATGAAGGAGAACTTACTTGGAAGAAGGAAGGAAGAAGAAAGAAGTAGAGAGGAAGAAGAAATGAAGAAGAAGAAAAAAATGAAGAAGGGGGGGCTGTGCTTGCTGTGTTTGGTCGGGTGTGGGTAGGTAGGGGCCGGCCAAGCAAAATATAGGTTATATAAAGTCTCCAAATGCCCAAAACGCCCCCCTCTCACTTGGTTTGGGTTCCGGGTTCCAAAAGCACTCAAACTAACTCCAAATCTCTTAACTAACCTACTAAAAATATAATAAATAATTCTAAGCCCCAAAATAATCCTCACAAGGGTGTGGGCTGGGTCGGACATGGGTCCACTAGGGTCTGACATGGGTCCAGGCTAGCCAAAATCCTAAAACAATCAAATAAAAATAATGCAATCACTAAATAAATATAAATATAATTAATTAAATATAATTCACAATTTATCAAATAAAAAAATAACCCTATTTTCTAGAATTAGGTAGTGACACTTGTCACCCTGTTCCGTCTAGTAGACGTCGACGACCGAGTCGTAGATACGAGACAAGTCACATTTTCCATCAAACGTCGTCGATAGGACTTCCCATAACTCTTTTACTGTGTTCGTGTTCTGAACTATGTCCTCCACCAATGGTTCTATTGAGTTCATTAACTGTATAAATAGTCGACTATTATTTGTCTCTCACTGCTCAAATGTGAGATCAGTCGTCTCTGGAGGGTTTTCAGTCAGATACTTGGACAATCGTATTCCCCGAAGTATTTTTTCAAGCTTCTTTCGCCATGTTGAGTACCATATGGTCCGTCCAACTGCCGATCGACGAGTCAAATCAAATAAATTGCCATGCCAGTGCCCGTTGATTCTGCCAATGCGTTTCCGACACCGGTAGTAGTAGCATTGCTAGTTGCATCAATGTTAGTCATCCTGCACTTGATTCGACTGTCGCTGGATCTTCCCAACCCCAATAATCATATCAACTTTACCGATGTGCTATCAACGTGGCCAAAATTGGCACACGCATAGAAAGTAGAGATCGTATGGGGATCACACAAGCCAGGTCCAGAGGTAACCCAAGTCACTCTTTGGGTAGATCCAGGTGTGGATATTGGGGTAGGACGGAAACAAAGATCCACGTAAACAAATAACTTGTCTACTCTTTGTTAACTCCTGGAGCCGTAATCTAGGAACAGAGGTTGTGCAAACAAATTATTGTCTACCCTCTGGCTTCGATATACGCTCCTAAAGTCATAATCTAGGAACAGAGGTTGTACAAACAAATTATTGTCTACCCTCTAGCTTCGATATACGACCTTTTTGTGGGAAGAGAGAGAGGTGGATGGGTTATGGCTCTGATACCATGTAGAATAGGAATGATAGATTGATTCATTAAGAGGAGAGGGGAGTACATTATATAGGAGAGGCTAACCCCTCTCCCTATTAGTCTACCCGATATGGGACTAAACTCAACTTAACCCATAACTCAATATGATGCTTCAGGAGTGGGATTAGGGTGTGTCCTTATACAACATGGCAGAGTGATAGCTTATGCATCTCTGCAACTTCAAGACCATGAGAAGAGTTATCCGATGCATGATCGTGAGTTGGCAGATGTAGTGTTTCTACTTAAGCTCTGGAGGCATTACCTATATAGTGATCGAGTGGAGATCTTCACATACCACAAGAGCTTGAGGTATGTGTTCACACAGAAGGAACTCAACATGCATCAAAGAAGGTGTCTCGAGTTATTGTCGGACTACGATCTTGACCTTCAATATCATCCAGGGAAGGCCAATGTCATAGCAGACGCCTTGAGCAGGAGTGGAGGAGCTTACTTCTTGACGGAGCAGAGCCACATTTTTGAGGATCTGCAGGAGATGGGTATCGAGGTAGTATTACCTGGTAATATCGGTTTGATGGCGAGTCTGCAGGTTCAGTCTTCTATAGTTGATAGGATCAGAGCAGAGCAGACTGGTGATGCCAGATTTCAGCAGCTCATAGCAGAGTGTAAATCAGGACGCAGACTAGAGTTGAGCATTCATGGAGATGGGACTCTCAGGTTTGGGAGTCGACTTTGTGTGCCAAGAGGAGATATCCGGCAGGAGATTATATCAGAGACCCATAGTTCTCAGTACTCAGTGCATCCAGGAGGGACGAAGATGTATCAAGATATTCGTCAGCACTTCTGGTGGAATGGTATAAAAAAGGAGATAGCTTGGTTCATTTTTTGGTGTTTAGTCTGTCAGCGGGTCAAGGCTAAGCATCAGAGACCGGCTGGACTACTTCAGCCTTTACCGATTCTGGAGTAAAAGTGGGACCATATTACTATGGACTTTGTAACCGGTCTTCCTAGATCCCCATCTGGCAGAGATGCTATATGGGTTATAGTGCATCGACTGACGAAGGTTACTCACTTTCTTTCTTTCAGAGTAGGCCAGTCTATAGAGCAGCTAGCTGAGATGTACATGAGACAGATAGTCATATTGTATGGCATACCAGTTAGTATAGTTTCTGATAGAGGTTCGCGTTTTACGTCTCATTTCTAGCAGAGCCTACAGAAGAGTCTAGGTACTAGGTTGAAGTTTAGTTCAGCCTATCATCCACAGATAGAAGGACAGTCGGAGCGTACTATTTAGACTTTGGAGGATATGCTTCGAGCTTGTATACTTGACTTCGGTGGGTCTTGGGAGGATCACTTGTATTTAGTAGAGTTCTCCTATAATAACAGCTTCCAGGCGAGCATTCAAATGGCACCCTTCGAGGCTTTGTATGGTAAAAGATGCAGATCACCGTTAGCTTGGGATGACATTGGCGAGAGGCAGATGCTTAGTCCAGAGATGATTGTCCAGTCGGTTAGAGTGATCAGGCAGATCAGGGAACATCTCAAAGTGGCTCAGGATCGCCAGCATCATTAGGTATATCAGCACCGTCGTCATCTTGAGTTCTCTATCGGCGATCATGTATTTCTGAGAATTTTGCCTACCCATGGAGTCATCAGATTTTGAGTACAGGAAAAGCTTAGTCCCAGATATATAGGCCCGTTCGATATTCTCGAACGAGTTGGAGACGTATCATATCGTCTAGCTCTTCTACCATCGCTTCATGAGGTACATGACATCTTTCACGTATCTCAGTTGTGTCGGTATATTGCAGACTCGAGCCATATCCTGGATCATTTTGAGTAGGTTATTGTTACCGACCTATCATATGAGGAGAGGCTCGTGTCTATTTTGGACCAGAAGGATAAGTTCTCAAGAACTGAACTATCAGATTAGTTCGTGTTGCCTGGGGGCATCACTCATTGGGCGAGGCAATATGGGAGCGCGAGGACGATATGCGTACTTATTATCCATTTCTATTCGACTTGGGAGGTATACTTATTCGTATACCCATGTCCTATCTTAGCCTGTGCATGTGATTGATTGTTAGTTTATCTGTTATGTCTGTTATTTTTACTTTCTGATTTCTTGTTGTTGCCCAAGAAATTTTATGCTCACATAAGTTTCTTGTTTATTTTCGATTTTGAGCTGGTTTTCTTGGATTTTCTTATTAGTGATTTTGGATCCTTATGAAAATTCTGATGACGAAATTTTTCTAAGAAGGGGAGAGTTGTGAGACTTGTCTCACAGTATTCGTATTTTATGCGGATACATATTTTGTGCTAGTTATTGTATTTTATTGGATCTCGAGGAAGCTCAAAAATTTTCAAAATTGAAACTTTACTACTTGAGCGATATACCGACGATATACTACAGTATACCGACGGTATACTGGCCGGCAGATATTTGTTTCACTTTTGAAATTTTTTTGAGATATTTTCGAGATATTTTCTCTATAAACAGTACTCGAGATATTTTATTTTATTCTTTGTATTTCTCTCTCCTCTCTTCTTCATTTTCTCTCAAGCTTGGAAGCGTGGTCTTGAGACCTGGAGTGTGGTTTCTGAACCCCTTCGTCGTGGTGGACTAGAAGATTTAGGCTGTGAGCTCGCGTTAGGCAAGTATACCTTGCCAATTTCGTGAACTTTTTTTACTTTCAATCATTTTACTTTCGTGGAGCTTGGTTAATTCTTTTTAGCTTAGACTTGCTTTTCTATAGTTGTTTATATCGTGATTTCTAGCCTAGTGACCGTCTCAGTTTTGATTTCTGGTAGAATCTCGTTCCGTCCCTTTTTGGTAACTCGGTAACGAAAACGGTACCAGAGTTGTGACCGTGAGATTTAGTCCATATTGTGATATGAGACTTACCCTAGACTTGATTTCTTATTAGACTTGGTTCTGGTAATTTTTGGGATTTGATTTGGGTCCCGAAAATTAGACTTGATTTAACCAAGTTTATTCTTGGAAACCGGCATACCGACGGTATACTACAGTATATCGTCGGTATATCGATTTCAACCGACTTGAATTTTAGATATTTTTGTATGAACCTATCGGCATACCGACGGTATACCGATCCTGCCGACATTGTTAGATTTTTGTCTTGGCCGACATACCGACGGTATACTAGGTTGTGCCGACAGTATACCGATTAGTGGAACTTTATTTTCTAGTAACTTTTTGCCTACTTGGAACGATATACCGACGGTATACTATGGTATACTACAGTATACCGATGGTATACCGATTTGTTGGAATCCAGAAGTGTGCTGGACTGTACCGAATGTATACCGATCGTTCACTTTCTTTAGGAATTCTTGGTTTTTCGTGATTTCATGTTGAAACTTCTGGCTTTTGCTTGGACGCGCGATAACTTGATCTGATTTTGGATATGAACTTACATGGCTTCAGATGACTTGACTTGACTTGGCTTTACTCGATTTCATCCGGCTTTGCCCGGCTACACGTGATGACATGATTGACTAGACTTGACTTCGCATTACTTTACATGGATTCATCGGGCATCGCTTGACTTGGTTTTACTTGGTTTCATCTGGTTGGATATGGCTTCACATGACTGTACATGGCTTTACCTGGTTTCACATGGCTTTACCTGGTTTCACTTGGTTTCACATGGCTTGTTTGTTGTCGTGGCATATATGAGTCCATATGTGCAATGTATATTAAATAAGTTTATATTACTATTAGAACTTAATTTGTCTGCATCATGTCTAGGATGGATTCTGCGAAATGTCACACCAGGATTCATACAAGAAACTGCTAGGGGTTAAATAACTAAAGATTCACTTAATACATGGCTAGAGATTTTTCTAGATTGCATGCAGTCCCGGTTATTCATATTGTTATCTTGAGGAGTATTCGGTGGTTATATTGTGGCGTATCTTGAGGAGTATCCAGTTGGTTGTGTGTATAGATATCCCGGACGGACTGTAGGGGTATGCGATCAGAAGGAACTCTAGCATCACGTTGCATTATAAAGTTAGTAATTAAGGATTGTGATAACCCTAGTTAGTTAAAGGTATCAAGCCGTACTTATGTGAATTGTCGTGATTGATGGTTGATGGTTAGTCTAGGCTTCACATTATCACCTTTACTTTCAGTACTTGTTATTTCCTTATTTATTATCAGATTCGGATATGTCTCATTGCAAGTTTTATAGTATTTATTATCCTGAGAGCTTTTACATTCAGTCTTTACTTTCCAGTATTTGTATTTGCTTGTGTTATTGGTTTAAGTTCCTAAATTGGCTTCTTTTGTGGTACTTGTTATTTGGGGGTTTGACTCCACTGATTTTGCATGGCCAGATCCAGTAGCAGCACCGGAGGATCTTTCGTACCTTCCTGAGGATGGTGGCTACCAGGAGCACCAGACCGGTTGAATGAGTTTTTTTACTTCTCTACCCTGATGTACATTCTATTTTTGGGCATTTAGCCACCGAGCACGTGTTTAGCTTGTATTTTAATTTGATCCTTTAGCCTACGGGCATTAGCATGATTGACATATCCTAGGGTTGATCATGTTTGACTCAGATTCTGGCTAGTTTATTCATTATGTGTTTACTAGCTTCATAATCATCTGTATATTATAGTTTGTGATAATTTACTATTATATTTCAGCTGATCTTACATCTTGTTATTATTCAGGTTGTTCTTTTGATTGAGATACTAGGGTTTGTTGGACCTAGGCTTGACTGATGGTTTGTAGTAGTGACCCCTCATATCTTACAGCTTCACCGTATATGCAGAGTATCAGAGTGCTCTAAGTATAAGTAGCTGGCCTTGTCAGGCCCTCTCCAGAAATCTGGTTCTGGGGCGTGACACATGTCATGCTCTCACAATCGCAAATCGGCGTTATAATCATATGTTAGTCTTGGGGCTTAATCAAAAGATGAATGAACGGACCAGGAACAGAGGTTCTAGCAAACTTTATAGTCTATCCTCTGTTTAATCATGATATTGTAGTCGAGACACAGAGGTTCCAACAAACAAGTTTTCCCTCTGAATAACTCGATTCCAATGAACAACTATATCCAATATATATTTTTGATTATAACTTGCTTACAAGATAATAACGATCAGAAAAAAAATCTTTGTTCTTCCTTGCAAAAGCAGTTGCAATTGAGATGGAACGAGTTACAAAGAGAGAAGAGGATGGAGAAGATGGATCTCTGCTTGCTGGGGTGATAAAGATTATTGTTGCTTAAAGCAAGATTCTTTCCTACACGGTCTGCTCCCAAGAACCAGCAAGTTCATGAAGAACTTCTAGAACGCTCGCAGTCACCTCTTCTAGACTCGCACGAAATTTTTGGACTCCAATGGCAGCAGCAACAACACCGCTCTACGTCGTCCACTTTCCGAAGTAAGTTCTCAAAGGGGCACGAAGAGAGTATTTATAGATAATGGTGGAAACCATAGCCACCAATCAGTTATGAGAAGATATGAACGATTTAAATTCAAATTCCACAAAAAAATAGATCTGAATTAATTATCATATCTTTCCATAACCGTTCAAATTCCGCAATCAGTGGGATCATGTATCAATCGTGCTCTCTACGCATATGTGTGCAGCAGCCCAACCGAACTGCTCTTGCTGCATAAGCTAGCAGCGCAGCGGCCCTAGCATAATCTTAGAAACCTTGTTAGGCTCACCTAGCTTTGTCTATTTGGGATTGGATCTGTAGTCTTTTCGGTAGTGCCCCTTCTTGCCACAGTTAAAGCAAGTCACATCTGACTTTGGCTTGGGCTTCGTCTTGAACGAAGTCGACTTCACCTTCAGATGGTTGAATTCTTTTTTATTGTGAGAAGCCTTCTGCTTTCCCTTGGAGTCACCAGTATGCACAAAGTTGGCATTTGCCAACTGCTTGGACATCGTGTTCACTTTGTTTTGTGCCCTCAACTCATCTTCAACGTGGATGTTGTGCAATAGTTGATCAAGGCTGACCTCCATCTTCTTATGGTGCATATCCGAGATAAAGTTGCTCCATCCAGGCAGGACCTTGGCCACAATACCTCCCACAATGAAAGCGTCGACCATGGGTATGCAATCATCCTCAAGCTTTTGACGAAGCTTGAGAAATTCCTTGACTTGAGGAAACATCGTCTTGTCGTCCTCAATCATATCTTCCAGACCTTTTTGGTCACAGGGATCTTGTTGTGGTTCTCATCCGCCTTGTAATGCTTTTCTAATGACTCCCAGATGACCTTAGCATGGTTCATCTTGTTGTCTGACTCCGCCAAAGTATCCTCCATGGAGTTCAGAATCAGCAACTTGCAGAGGTTGTTATCTCTCCTCCACTTGTTCTACTTAGTAGTTGCAGTAGCAATCGCCCAAACATAGCATCATCACCCTCCGGAATAATAGGCTCAGGATCTGTCAACACGTAGTCCACATTTACGAGTTGAAGATTAAGGCTGATCTTTCTCTTCCAGACATTGTAATGCTCCCCGTCAAACTTCTCAAGTTTGTTAAAACTTATGTCGAGAAGGTTTGCACGGTTGTTCTCCATCATTTCTTGGGATCTTGCTTTGAGATTGTTAATCTCAGGGCTTAATCAAAAGATGAAGGAACGGGTCAGGCACAGAGGTTCTATCAAACTTCACAGTATACCCTATGTTTGATCCTGATGTTGTATTCGAGACACAGAGGTTCCAGCAAATAAGTTTGTCCTTTGAAGAACTCGATTCCAATGGACAACTATATCTAATATAAATTTCTGATTGCAACTTGTTTACAAGATAATAACGATCAGAAAATAATCATTTTTCTTCCTTGCAAACGCAATTGTAGTTGAGATAGAACGAGTTACACAAAGAGAAGAGGAAGGAGAAGATGGATCTCTACTTGGTGGGGTGATGAAGATCACCGTTACTCAAAGCAAGATTCGCCCTCACACGATCTGCTCCTAGGAACCAGCAAGTTCACGAAGAACTTCTGGAACGCTCGAAGTTACCTCTTCTAAACTCGCACAAAATTCCTGGACTCCAATGACGGCAGCAACAACTCCTCTCTACATCTTCCACTTTTCGAAATAAGTTCTCAAAGGAGCACAAAGAGAGTATTTATAGAGAAGGGTGAAAATCCTAGCCGCCAATCAGTTACGAGAAGATAGGAACGATTTAAATTCAAATTCCACAAAAAATATATCCGACTTAATGATCATATCTTTCTATAACCGTTCAAATCCCGCAATCAGTGGGAACATGCGCCAACCGCGCTCTCTGTGCATATGCGCAACAGCCCAACTTAACTGCTCCTGAGCGCATAAGCCAGCAACGCATCGGCCCTAGGGGGGCATGCGCGCATAAGCGTAAATGTGCATATGTGCATAGCTGCGCATCGCCTGTGCAGCACCCGCTCATGCGCCCGCGCATGCACCCGCGCAGTAACCACGCTAGCAACTCGCGCATAAAACGAGCGCATGAGCGCATCAAATGCGCACAAGCGTCATGCGCCGATGCTGACGTGCAAAGTGCGCCAACAAAGCGCCACTTTGTGCCCTTGAGCCCGAGTCCGAGTCTGAGTCGCTAAGGCTATTTGGGGCTTAACTCGTAAGGGAATTATCCCAAGAGAGTGAAAAAAAAGCATAAAGGCTTTCTTTGAGGAGTTAATCATTTTTTCTCTTAAGAAAATAACCCACATGGCACCCATTTGCCCCACCACACCCCATGTGCACATCTCAACACAAGTAAAGCATTATATTAAGATACTCACTTTGTGGTGTAGCCAATGTGGGACTAAACTTCTTAGTCCAAAGGCAAAAACACCAACATCGTATAGTTATATATAAAATATATGTTGTTATTCATAGGTATGTGAAAAATATATAATCATATAACTAATACAATTAAAATTTAGTATATATGTCTAGAAAAATATCAAGCTAGATATATGCGTTGTCGCTGGATAATGATGTCTATGGTGGGCCCACCTAAGACACGTCCATTATTTTGGCTAACCATATGTAAAATGATCGTTGTTAAAATAACTTATTGCTATATATTTTAGAGAGATGATTTTAGGGTTTAGGGTTAAGGTTATGGTAATAGTTTTTTAAGGGTTTTTAGGGTTAGAGGTTTTAGGTTATAGAGTTAGGATTAGGATTTGGGTTAAAATTGAATATATAGTATCTAGTTCAATAAATATCTTCAAATTTATAAATAAGTAATTTTAATGAAATAAATAAATTTAATTAAAAAATAATCATGTTTTTACTCTCTTTTGTTTGTTGTTGCTCTTCCTTTCTCTTCTTTCTTGCTACTCTCTTCATTTTCTTCTCTTATGTTCTCCTCTATTCTCTCTCTTATGGCACTTAACAAACCGCAACACCCACCCACCCCTATATATCGGCAAATTATATAGGCACTACAAAATTTACTTAGTCTAGCCAAAAAAAATTGAGTTATTTACAAGTTTGCCATCGAAAAAATTGCTCCAGGCTGTCCAATTTTTTTTCCATAACTGTCACAATGTTGACAGCAACATAGTGACAGCCCTAAGAAGGAGGAGGGTAGAAGAAGAAGAAGAAGAAGAAGAAGAAGAAGAAGAAGAAGAAGAAGGGACGGACGACGGGGTGTGGAGGCGGACCGGTGAGCGGCAGTGGAGGCGGACGACGAGCGGCAGCGGAGGCCCCCTCCTCCTCCACCTCCCGCTGTCGCCTTCTCCTCCGTCCTCCTCCTCCTCCGGCGGGTGGGATTGGAATTAGGGTTAGACTGTCCTGAGTAAAATTTGGACTGTTCTGAGTAAAAAATTTCAAAAACCTGGATTATCCTGAAGTAATGGGCTGACCTAAGATATGGAGTGCCTATAGAATTTTCCTATATATATAACAATGTATCATCCGTCCGTTGACTAAAGGATGCCAAAACTTTTCAAATATATATATATATATATATATATATATATATATATATATATATCACCTTGTAGACAGGAGAAATGTATCGTAGCTAATAATTTTTTCAAACATCTTTCTTTCCAGCTAATTTATCTAAAATATATCATTTTATATTAAAAAAAATTATTGGGTATCAAATTATTAAGATTATGTTGAATTGTATTAATTCAACTAGTAAAATAAACATGCTCATGCGCAGGTTCATACTGCAGGCATTAGTTCCCTATATTTGCTTGGAAACGCATAAATTTGTGTGGATGAACAAAATTTGGTAAAAATTTCTCCTTGATATCATGTTGCAGCCGGAGAAGTCAAACTCGCCACACCCAATGTGTTTTCGTTGTTTTAATTTTTTTTTTTTCAAACAAAAAAACACCCAACTGTCTAGCAAGTTTGCTTCAAAAATGTCAAACCTTTCAGTGTTTTCATCACTAACTCGCCTGACGGTCCAACTTTTTTGCCATCAATTCAACAGACAATTTGAGGTTTTGGCAGTTTAATAATATTTTTTAAACAAAATAACAGATCCTAACAAACAAATCACACACGTAACAGTCCTTTTTTACGTTTTTTTTCCCTCATAAAAACACCCAAAATGACATTGTCTGGCAGGTTGGTGACGAAATGCCAGAGAGACATTTTTATTGCAAACTCGCTGATTGTTGTTGACAAAAAAACAATGATGTGTGCAGCAAATTGGACTTCTCCAACCAAAATTTTTAAACTTAGAATCTTGGAGAGAATTGCACTAAATTTCTTCACACAAAAATCTCTGTTGGAAAAGACCGGTACAGCCGAGTCTAAGATTGTCATTCCAAGTTTGACTTATTTACGAAAAGTAGATTGCTCCCAACTTTAGCCGCAGTTGTCCTGCCAAAAGATTGCTTCCAAACAATATGCAGTGATTCTGCCAAAAGAAAAACAACGCAAGTACTGAACATACAGGCAAACATAACCCTAGATCATGTGCAACCCCGTTAACAAAGGATATTACAAACATTCATACATTACACGAGTACAGTCATAAAACCAAGCAAACATCATTTTTGAAAGTACACAGCTCCTTTCGATATGGATAGAGTTTAGGGCACCATGTGGAGCTTTACAGAACTATATCAACCTTGATCATAGTCAGATCAGCACTCGCAAAATATAAATTCTGCAAACAATCTCGCATTTGAATTCCCTACAGATGCATTTCCTCACTGTTTCACATTTTGAATTGTTCTCAACAATCTAACTCCACACGAACTTCACCAAATATGCACCGGCCATTATTAATACATACCTCATACTTAAGATTGGAGGTTAGCTCCAACATGAAACAAATGGTCGAGCACCAAAAATTATTGTCTGCAATTGTATAAGAGCAAAGTGCAAGAGTAATAATGCTCGCGCTATTTATGAGCATATATACCAAAAAGCGCAATAGATTGAATGATTTGCCCAGTTAGAAATGCAATAGACTTAACTTGAGTACTAGCAACATTGTCTTGTCCAGATATAGGTTCATAAAGGCTCAAGTCTCCAGAAACTGTCACTGCTAACCTTTCAAAAAATCATGCATAAATCTTGAGATGATTAACATTTGCATTTAAACACTCGAGAGTAATTAAAAGGTAAATTCTAAACTTCTCATAGTTCCCTTCCATTGGAAAGGGAGTTGATCCTTCAAACATTCTGAGAAAACCCTGAGGAATACAACAACCCAGTAAAATGTCCCCCCCAAAATGCGCAGAATACACCTGGCCATGGAAAATGAAAAAAATTTAGTGGTACGATATTAAACTATAGCTATTAAACTTGCCAATTGGAAAGGGATTAACATAGTGTACCTAGCACAGGTAAAACTCTTGAATTAAGAAATAACAGAACATGATGACAACCATAATAGAGGAAAGAAAAACAAAAAAGAGGATTCAAATATGTGAGGCCCAATTGTGAAATCTTTCTGAGAGATTGGAAGCATCTGCATGTAAGTTGAAGACAATGTATACAAGTAGCTTGTATTCTATCCACCATGCATCTTGCCGTACTCGCCATATAGTTTATTTATATTAGCTTTGAGTGACTACCATCAGGAACTTCAATAATGAAAATAATGTATTTTCTTCTGACGCCTTTCTGTGTATATTTCTAGGCAACCCTAAAAAATTTGGGATGAAGATTTTGTTGTTGGTACTTGGTATTGGTCCTATTGGAGATTAGAACTATGGAAATTTTGAATGAATTTGATTTTCCATGATTCATAATACCATAGCCCCATTGCTTCCACACAAGAAGCTTAGCAACAGATTTTGTGTAACATGCAAAGCAATCCAACAAATTACCTACCTAGTACCTACCCACCCTCATGTCTCCCCCTCATCATCTTCATCATCCAAGCATTTTCCCATGAATGGGGCCAACTATGGAAGACAAAAAAGCACCATATAAGATTTGACAGTTATTATGACCAGCTATCGACCTAACGTCGACTTCTGTGTTAGTGCCAAATTCATAGCCATCATGAGACGGTCATGCCATAGAACCTAGGAAGCCAGTTGGCAAGTGGATAGACCAATAGGGCAAAAAACGCACTTAGGCACCATGGTATTTCAAGGCCTAGGCACAAGGCACAAAGCACAAAACACAAAAGAGAGGCATGCACGTAAGCAAAGCAAGGTGCACGAATAATTAGAAGGGAAAAAAGGTCACAAACCTCAAAAGTGTTGTGTTACTATGTCTAGGTCACACTTGCTCTAACAAAGGAAAGCTTCAATAAAGCTTGAACCATAGATGGGGAATGTTGATGATGCTAGTGGGTACTCATATGAGGTCACACTTTTTCGAATAATAACAAGGCGCACACCTAGCTGAAGCCAGGCGCAGCTTCCCTTAGTGTTGAGCTTCTCGTATATGTGTGCTTTTAATAATTATTGGTAGACCTACCGTTTGGCTATGCACTTTAAGCTTACGCAACCACAGAGCACCCTCCAAGTCCCATAGAACATAAAGGATCTAGACAAAGAGGTAAGCCGATACAATTTTCCATAGGGAATTGCATTCGTCTCTATAACACAGGAAGCCAAATAGTCAAAAAGAATCACAATCCCATACTAGATCAAACCTATTATCACTATTCACTCACAAGTCACAATTTTTTTCTACAATATATTGATCGGTCCTTTGTCTCAATCACCATTCTAACCCCACCCCAATCTAATTTACAATGGACCAAACATAAGATTTGTCTCCTTGTACTAATGCCTACTCCAATGCTTTCTGAAGTATATTCATTCTCACAAATCACAATATCCGGACACTTCAATACGCTCCCACCTCAATGACGGTCTCATTTCCATGCTTGCACTATATGAATGAATCTTCCTTCTTAAAGAGTTTTCTAAAGTAGATGTGTACAATGTTTTAACTAGCCCAGTCAAGTTTGAATATGGAGTTCTTTTCCTTTATCTTATCCAACCATCTTCTACTTTGTTAGGACTTCACTTTTTCACATATTAGTTATGCCAACAAATATAAGAAGGAATACACCTGCATCTCGAATAGGCTCCACTTTCAAAAAATACGCAGAAACGGCCATGATAAGCCCATACCCAGCCCAAGAACCACAAACATTTATGATATTTTAGACATGGAATGGAGAACGCGTGCACTGGACCACTGGTTAGGATGACTTCCACAGTTGGAGACATGGAGTTGCTAGGATGAGGATAGAGAAAAAGGAAGAATGATATGGTAGATGATGATGTTAAAATGTTAAAAAGGGCACCTAGCTGCTGCTGAATGCAAGAAACATGTTGTCAAACACTAAAATTCTTGGTGTGTGTATATATATATATATATATATATATATATATATATATATATATATATATATATGTGTGTGTGTGTGTGTGTGTGTGTGTGTGTGTAATTGTTAGATTTATTTGCCTTATGATTCAATAAAAGCAACTCCTTTCTTTTAGTCCCACATGGGAAAGGAGAAGTCATTCTCCTTTCCATATATTGCTTTACCCCTCTTAGTGGGTAAGTGGGCCTTGTAGGGGATGGGCTAGATCTCATCCAACCCGCGAGCGGGTGCGCGATTTAATGCGCGGTTTTACGCGTTTATTATTCGCGCACTTAGCACTTTGCGCGCTTGCGCGCCGCGGAACGGACACGGGTAAAAAGGTAATTTCCTAACTTATTTTATTTTATTTTTTATTTTCCGTTGATTTGGTCTGGTGGGTTACTGGTCTTCCGCGGAACCGTTCTCACGTAATCCCGTTACGAAAAGAGTGGGATAGGTTACGTGAGACATATATCCAGGATCGTGATTCTGAGATCTGTAGAACAGAATCAGTTTTCCTTCTCTCTCTCTCTCTCTCTCTCTGTTCGGAACGAAAGAACGATCCTACAGAGACGAAAAAGAAGAGGAAAACACCAGAACCTTAATTCCTCCAAAAATTCCTCCGTCAAATCTTTCTTCTTCGGGCAAAGTTGTGATCGTTCGTGGGATTCGCCACCGGGTGCACGGTGAAGTGAATCGAAGGATTCGTTGTATCTCGGGGATAGATCGCGGGGAACCCACTGCACTGTTCGTGGGGCGAAATTCTATTCTAAGGACAACGTGTAACGTGCCTCGAATCCTATACTATTTCTTGTTTTAATTTTACTTCTTCCTATTTGCATTATTTAGGAATTTAACCAACAATCTTAGAATAGAACCTTCGTAGCTTCTGTCCACTTTCTATTTTCTGGTTGAAAAATTCCTATCTACATGATGAACACCGTAGAAGAACTGAACACGAACATTCATAACTCCTCCAAACCGGAGAAGTTTGATGGCCTGAATTTTAAGAGATGGCAGCGTAGGATGACCTACTGGCTAACCTGTTTGAAACTGGTTAAGGTTCTCAAAGAACCGGAAATCCAACCTGGATTACACGAACCTGCCAGGACCTACGAATTAGAGTCCTACAACGAGACAGACTTTATCTGTCACGGTAAAATTCTCAGTTGTCTTTCTGACACCCTCTATGATATATACTGCACTACCTCTACTTCCAGAGAGCTTTGGGAAGCTCTCGATAAAAAATACTCCAATGAAGGAGCGGGTTCTGAGATTTACATTGTTGACAGATTTTTAGAATTTAAAATGGTAGATGAGAAGTCTGTTGTTGAACAGACTAATACCCTTCAAACAATCATACACGAGATGTCTCAGAAAGACATGCCATTTGCTGATAAATTTCTAATTGCTGCCTTCATTAATAAACTTCCCCCTTCGTGGAAGGAATTTGGTTTAAAACTTAAACATAATAAGGAACCCATGTCTTTAGATGACCTGTTTGTGTCCTTTCGCATTGAGGAAGAAGGTAGAACTAGAGACAAGGAACCTATTAGTACTGAATTCGAGACAAAGTTACACATTGTTGAAACCAAGGAAAAGCCTAAGGGCCAACCCTATCAACAGAGGAACAACCCCCAGAACAGAAACCCTGCAAAGAAACAGTTTCTTAAGCCAAGAGCTGCGATTGGGAAAGACAACAGAACTAAGCGGGAATGTTACAACTGTGGTAAGCCTGGTCACTTTGCTAGGCAATGCCGCCACAGGAAGAAGGGTCAGGGATTTCAGAATCCTGATCGTCGAACTCCTGCAGACTCTACTGTTGTTCCACAGGCTCATGTTATCATAGCCGGGACCGAAACTATCGGTACCGATGATCAGAGGTTTGTAACCGTATATTCTGTTTTTGAGTCATCGTATCAGCCTACTGACTGGTGGGTTGATACAGGGGCAAATGTCCATGTATGCCCTAATATTGATTCTTTTTCCTCCTACCGACAGGTTGAGGAAGGCGAATCAGTAGCTATGGGAAACTCGAGTGCTGCCAGAGTGCATGGAAAGGGAAGAGTGAACCTCAAGTTGTCTTCGGGCAAGATTCTCCCTTTGCATAATGTGCAGCACGTACCGGACGTAAACAAGAACTTAATTTCTGGTTATTTGCTAAATAAACATGGTTACAAACTGGTTTTTGAGTCTGATCGAGTTGTAATCTCCCTGAACGGTAACTTTATTGGGAAAGGATATGTATGTGGGGGTCTGTTTAAACTTTCTGTGGACATGCCTTGCAGTACATTAAATTCATGTTTAAATAATATTGCATCTACTTCTACTTCTGATTCAAATGCTCTCTTTTATAATACTGATAGTTGTGATGTTTGGCATGGTCGTTTGGGACATGTCAATTTTAACTCTTTAAAGAGAATGTCTAAGTTACAATTGATTCCTAAGATTGACATGAGCAGGAATGAAAAATGTGAGATTTGTACACAAGCCAAACAGCCCAGAAAATCCTTTCATTCCGTTGAAAGGAGTTCTCAGCTATTGGAGCTTATTCACAGCGATATCTGTGAATTGAACGGTATTCTCACTCGTGGTGGTAAACGGTATTTTATTACATTTATAGATGATTATTCAAAATACTGCCATGTTTACTTGCTTAGAACTAAAAATGAAGCTTTCAGTAAGTTTGTATCTTTTAAAGCTGAAGTTGAAAACCAACTTGAGAAGAAAATTAAAATTCTTAGGTCTGATCGTGGGGGTGAATACACCTCTGCCGAGTTTGACTCCTTTTGTGAATTGCATGGTATTATACATGAGATAACTGCTCCTTATGCTCCTCAACAGAATGGGGTAGCAGAAAGGAAAAATAGAACATTTCTTGATATGATTAATGCTATGTTAGGTAGCTCTGGTTTATCTGATTATTTATGGGGGGAAGCCCTTCTTTCTGCTTGTCATATTTTAAATAAAGTTCCTTTCAAAAAGACTGATAAGACCCCTTATGAACTTTGGAGAGGTAGAAAGCCATCTTTGAAATATTTCAAAGTGTGGGGGTGCCTTGCTAAAGTTTCTGTCCCTCCTACCAAGAAAAGAAAATTGGGACCAAAGACCGTAGACTGTGTATTTTTGGGATATGCCAAAAATAGTACTGCTTATAGATTTCTTGTAATTAAGAGTGAGGTAAATGGTATTGATGCTAACACGGTTATGGAATCTAGGGATGCTACATTTTTTGAAAATATGTTTCCATTGAAAAATAGAATATCTAGCTCTTCTATTTCTACACAAGTCCCTGTAGTAACCTCTAGTTCACAACCAGAGGAGATTACCCCAGCAGAACCCAGGAGAAGTAAAAGAACAAGACGAGAACCAAACCTAGGTGAAGGTTTTTTCACCTACCTCGTTGAAGAGGATCCTATATCTTATCAAGGGGCTATGTCCTCAGTCGATTCATTATTTTGGAAAGAGGCCATAAATAGTGAAATGGATTCTATTATATCAAATAGAACTTGTGATTTGGTTAACCTTCCTGCAGGTTGCAAACCAATAGGTTGCAAATGGATATTCAGAAAGAAGTTAAGACCTGATGGGTCTATTGAGAAATTCAAAGCCAGGTTAGTGGCTAAAGGGTTCAAACAAAGAGAAGGGGTAGACTTTTTTGACACTTACTCTCCTGTTACAAGAATTGCTACAATTAGAATGTTAATAGCCATTGCATCCGTTCATAAACTGTTTATTCATCAAATGGATGTAAAAACTGCATTTCTGAATGGAGATTTACAGGAAGAGATCTATATGGAACAACCTGAAGGGTTTGTTGTTCCAGGTCAAGAACACAAGGTATGCAAACTAATTAAATCTCTCTATGGGCTGAAACAAGCGCCAAAGCAATGGCATGATAAATTTGACAAGGTAATTCTATCATATGGTTTTGCTATTAATGATTCTGATAAATGTGTATATAGCAAAACTATTGGTAGCTCTTGTGTAATATTATGCCTGTATGTTGATGACATTCTTATTTTTGGTACTGACATGGATATTATTTATGATATCAAATCATTTCTGTCTCAAAATTTTGATATGAAAGATTTAGGACCTGCTGATGTAATTTTAGGACTTAAATTAAGTCGCACTTCTGAGGGAATTGGTATCTCCCAATCTCACTATATAGAAAAGGTTCTAAAAAGATTTAACTATTTTGATTCTAAACCTGTAAGTACTCCATATGATGCAAGTATCAGGTTGAAGAAGAATAAAGGAGACAGTGTGGCTCAGTTGAAGTATTCTCAACAAATCGGATGCCTGAACTATATTGCTAATCGTACCAGACCTGATATTTCCTACGCAGTAGGAAAGCTTAGTCGGTATACTAGCAATCCGAATAGTTCACATTGGACTGCCTTGGAACGGGTAATGAGATACCTAAAGGGCACGATATCCCATGGATTATTCTATGGAGGATACCCATCTGTATTAGAAGGGTATACTGATGCAAACTGGATCTCCGATACAGATGAGACCAAAGCCACAAGTGGATATGTATTCACATTGGGTGGAGCTGCTGTTGCGTGGAACTCTACCAGGCAGACCTGTATTTCCAGATCTACTATGGAGGCAGAATTTATAGCTCTTGACCTCACCAGTGAGGAAGCTGACTGGCTTAGGAATCTGGTAACAGATATTCCTCTGTGGAGCAAACCAGTTCATGCTATCCCTGTACACTGTGACAGCCAAGCTGCAATAGCAAAGGCTCAAAGGACAAGTTATAATGGAAAATCCAGACATATACGTCTGAGGTACAATCGGGTGAAGCAATTGCGATCCAGTGGAGTAATTGCAATTGACTTTGTCAGATCAAAGAACAATCTAGCAGATCCTCTAACTAAAGGGCTCTCAAGGAGACTTGTGTTGGAGACGGCAAGAGGAATGGGGTTAAAGCCCATAAATTGAGTCACCTCAAAGGCAACCCAACCTTTGATTGGAAGCACCAAGAAAAGGTTCAATGGGTAACAACAAAATTGATGTGTGACTGGAAACACTATATGATAGTAATTGTAAAGAACTATTCCTCTAATGTATAGTGTTGATCTGCAATAAATAAAAGGGTGATTGTAAAATCTCAATGAATCTGTGGCTTGTAAAGCAGGGTATATAAATTGCAGAATACCTAGAAAGATTCACCTATTTAAGAGTGAAAGTGGGGCCGCTTTCTATGGGAACTCGGGCTGTTCTCTAGAGCTCTTAAGAAAACGAGATAGCACATGGCCGAAAAGTGCACAACTGTTGATACGATCAAATGACTACAATGTGTTTGTGTGTATGTTGAGTCTGTACAAGTAAGATCCTAAGTTCAAGACTTAAGTCACTTTGGGTCTGTATAGATAAGATATATAACACTAAGGGTAGGTTCAAGTCCGGAAGACACCTTCCCCTGATACACAGTGTGATTGCCCATATCTTGTTTTCCTTCCTATATGTCCTATCGTGCGATACCTTCCTTTTTCTCTTATTGAATCATGTGGGGGATTGTTAGATTTATTTGCCTTATGATTCAATAAAAGCAACTCCTTTCTTTTAGTCCCACATGGGAAAGGAGAAGTCATTCTCCTTTCCATATATTGCTTTACCCCTCTTAGTGGGTAAGTGGGCCTTGTAGGGGATGGGCTAGATCTCATCCAACCCGCGAACGGGTGCGCGATTTAATGCGCGGTTTTACGCGTTTATTATTCGCGCACTTAGCACTTTGCACGCTTGCGCGCCGCGGAACGGACACGGGTAAAAAGGTAATTTCCTAACTTATTTTATTTTATTTTTTATTTTCCGTTGATTTGGTCTGGTGGGTTACTGGTCTTCCGCGGAACCGTTCTCACGTAATCCCGTTACGGAAAGAGTGGGATAGGTTACGTGAGACATATATCCAGGATCGTGATTCTGAGATCTGTAGAACAGAATCAGTTTTCCTTCTCTCTCTCTCTCTCTCTCTCTCTGTTCGGAACGAAAGAACGATCCTACAGAGACGAAAAAGAAGAGGAAAACACCAGAACCTTAATTCCTCCAAAAATTCCTCCGTCAAATCTTTCTTCTTCGGGCAAAGTTGTGATCGTTCGTGGGATTCGCCACCGGGTGCACGGTGAAGTGAATCGAAGGATTCGTTGTATCTCGGGGATAGATCGCGGGGAACCCACTGCACTGTTCGTGGGGCGAAATTCTATTCTAAGGACAACGTGTAACGTGCCTCGAATCCTATACTATTTCTTGTTTTAATTTTACTTCTTCCTATTTGCATTATTTAGGAATTTAACCAACATGTAACACATACATTAAGTACAAGCAAATACATGTTAGCCATGCAAGATGGGATTACTAGTC
Source organism: Iris macrosiphon (assembly GCA_036927795.1). Lineage (NCBI taxonomy): Eukaryota > Viridiplantae > Streptophyta > Magnoliopsida > Asparagales > Iridaceae > Iris > Iris macrosiphon. Next base: position 145,917,343 of record JAYESA010000006.1, on the reverse strand, counting down.
TCAAACTCATGATGCATAAAGACAATCAGTAAGTTTTCTGTTATATTAAGAAAATAAGGTGGCTACTTTAATAAATTAAGCTTGAATAACTACTACATTTAACTTGAACTAGCATAAAAAATCGTTGTACTTGGCAGAAAATGTCCAAGTGCTCTATTTACTCAAATTTTCCAGTGAAGATCCTTGTGAATTTCCGAGCCTAAACCCAGATAGTGAAATTGAGAATTTCAAAATTTCTATTCAGGCGTACATCCATAAAATGCAGAAGTTATATTTATAAATATATGACTGTTAATCAGCATTATAAAACTACATCCCTCTTCCCCGGCGTTGATTATATTCTAAGAAAAAGTAAAAATGTACTTCAGATTTGGTTAAATCAATAAAAAACAAAATAAAAGGCCATTAACCAAGGAATCTACTGCAGAAGTTTTTATCACAGGTATAGAATATGGAGGTCTTTCCATGTCTTAATTTGGTTAAATCAATAAAAAACAAAATAAAAGGCCATTAAGGTATAATGAAGAAGATAATAACTGTAGCAAAGCTTGCCAATTGCCATATTTGCCTATGCCAAGCAAAGACTTCACTGACATAAGCAAATTCCTTGCCATTGATGTCAAAAGACACCCAAAATACAATACTTGATATTGGTTGCTTGCTGGAAACTGTGCACCTCTTGAGCACAATTTTGAAAACGCAACCACAAAAATTCCTGGCAGGTGAGGATGGGAGATAGAAAAGAGATGTGAAAGACAGCGGAATATTTATCACATCTAGAGGGTAACTGTTAACATAACAGAACAGATAGAGCAAATATGAAAAGGAATAAACTAAACCTGGAAATGGGAACAAATAAATCACCAGTTATATCCATACGTTACTGAGATGTTGAGAACATTTACAACTTCCGCTATTCAAAACGATGGATACCACAAGACAAATAAACATGCAACTTTCTTCGTTCTTGCTGACAATAAGGATTACCTAGGAACTATGTGGCAGTACATAGATACGGGATAAGGAAACGATATCCAGGATATGACCAGTTTCTGGTAGGAAAAATAAGTATTCACTTAAGTTGCAGAATACGGACATGAATACGCTACGGACAGGACCCCCCTTTCCTGTGTCCGTGCAACATACCCTACAATGGCCAAGATCATTTATAGTGATAAGTTGAAGCTAACAAATAATAACATATTTATAGTATAATTAAACTTAGGGTGAGAGGAGGAAGGGAGAGCTTTACTAAAAAATGTTAAAGAACAGCAACTAAAGTACAAACATGAAGTAAATCACAAATATGAAGCTATATTTTAATGTTGCTACACGGACTAAAGTGAGTGTTCAGTATGTCGTGAAAGCAACATATTTGTATAGCCTCTACATAACTTGGCAGTAACATTTATTTTACTGAACAGCAACTGTTTGGACTGGAAAAGCCAACGGCAAATGGAAGGTAAAAATAAGTAATTACACCTATCAAATAAATCCTTTTGCTAAAGCAACTGATAGCACAGTTGAAGAATTCCTTTCGTTACTCTAATAATCAAAATTCTCTTCACTCAATCACCTGCACGTGATTTTTATCGTAGATTTATCTTGTAGTGGGACACCAGTCATGGAATAGAGCCATCATTAGCTGTTTGTTATGGGTATAGAAAAGCAAGAAGTAACAAGGATGATTTAAGCCGGATTAGTTGGAGTCATTGTGAGCAATTAAATATTCACTTAACCTAAACAGCTACAGTTGTGTTCAGCATGAACATGTGGTGGTATTACTATTTGTGTTAAATGGTTTCCATTCTTGTTCTTTTCTAATGCATTAAAGCAGTACAAACTTGGTAGATATAACGAAAAGTGTACAATATTATATTCAGTTGATGATATACTCCAAACAAACCTACTCCCATCTACAGCTCAGTCTATGTTCCTGATAAAGACGACAGTGCATTTTACAGTTTTACCGGCTCTAGTATAGATCAAGAACCCACCTAAAGCACTTCAATTACATACCCATTCCAGTAAAAAATCAATTCTAGCAAGATCAAATGCAGCTATCAGTGAAGTGCATATTCGGCATTCAGAGACCGTAAAAAGGATCAGATCCTGCCCATAGTCAGCAATCTTCAATTGACTGCCAATCACTTGTACATATTTGAATCACCTACCAGCCAAAACAGAGAGTTACAAGGAATTGGATATGTTTCTGAAACATCTTAGCTATAAAGCACAGGGGCTCCAAAGTCGGTTTCATGTCCACGTCACCAAGGAGAAAAGGTAGTTGAATATCTTTCTGAAACTTCTTAGTTAAAAAGAATACATTTGAAAAATGAGATCTGGTCATGTCTACACATGTACACAACATAGACACTCCAAAAATACTAGGAGTAAGAAACCAAAACCGGTGCCAATGCAAGTCCCGGTTGTGTCTCTATTATTGCGGCGGCTTATTTGTCTCCATACGACCTAGCTCCTCAGCTATTCCAGTAGCTACTCAAACAAAATATTGTAAGCATTGTATATATATGATATGTCAACCCACATTACCAATATTCAGAGATTAGGCAACCGAATAATAACAATAATCGCTCAAAAGAAAATGCCCGGTAACTTCCTACTAGCATTAGAAGACACCATTACAAAGAAACCAAAACCAAACTATCGCCAACAAAACTATCAAAACAGTTGGGGGATATCAACGGCTTGAGTCAATCTAAATGAGTTAATAAGTGTCAGTTCTAGAATAAATAATAATTGTGTGGAATCATTCATCCATATTTTCAAGCAAAACTAACTAAACACCTGTCTGCAGTATCTTAATAAATAGAGTTATTTATATTTAACCTCCATTACTAATCATTAATTCGGTTACACAACCCCCCCCCCCCCCCCCTTATATTTATTAAGATAAACAGTTGGGGCATATCCTTATTTATATTTAACCTCCATTACAAATAATTGTTATTTGTATTTAACCCCCCCCCCCCTCCGGGTACCCCTACTTTGAAACTAATTACACTGAATACCCCTATGTTTTATATTTTCTATAGAAAGGTCTATGCTTTATATTTTCTATAGAAAGGTATATAAGATTAACTACTCCCTATGTTTAATTTTTTTTTTTCTAAAGAAAGGAGTACCCCGTGTAATAAACATAAACATGCAGGGCTAGTAGAAGTATGGAATAGTAATGGGGTAAATAGAAATAAGTCTAATAAATAAATAAATATCTCTGTACCTCACTGCTACTGCTGGTTCTGCCCCTGTCCCTGCTGATTGGGCGGTGGCGGCGGCTGCATCCCAGGTCTCGGAGCATACATCGGCGGCATCCCTGGCCTCTGCGGAAGGGGCGCACCAGGCATGCCAGGCCTCATGGGCGGTGGCGGCATCCCGGGCCTCATCATCTGAGGCGGCGGCTGCGGCGGGGGAGGGCCCATCGGGGGCCTCTGTCCGTACTGCTGGTACGGCCCTGGGGGCGGGCCGCCGGGTCTCGTCATCATGGGTAACGGGCCGGGCAGGCCGCGCATCTGTGGCGGGGGCTGGCCGGGGAAGCCCGGCGGCATCGGCCCCCCAGGACGCATGGCTGAGGGTGGGTAGGAGACGGGGGGACGGGCGATCTGGGGCTGCATCATGCCAGGGGCGGGCCCGCCGACGCCGCGGACGGGGCCGGAGAGGCCGGGCTGGGCCTGGACGAGGGGGGCGGTGGGGATGCCGCGTCCGGCCGCGCGGCCGAGGCCGGGGCCGGAGGCGGCGGAGCCGGTGTGGGCGGCACGGGAGCGGGAGTCGTCAGGGGGAGGGGGGCCCTCGACGGTCATGGAGACGACCTCCTCGCCGCGGAGGAGGACGAGGCCGAGGGTGCGGCGGTCCTCGCGCTCATCGGAGGCGGCGGAGGGCTTGGAGTCGGTGGTTCCTCCTCCCTTGGTGGTGGTTTTGGAGGGGGGGAGCTTGCGGAACTCCTCGCAGTCGCCGAGGACGAGGTTCATGTGGCGGTCGAAGGCCATGAACTTGCCGACGAGCTGGCGGCCGTCCTGGATGGTGACGCGCATCCGGTAGTTGATGTACTGTAGCATCTTCGAACCCTTCGACATCGACATAGCTGCTGCTGCTGATGCCGAGGGAAGAAATTAGGGTAAGGGCTAGGGCTTTGGGAGAGCGGATCTAAGGATGGGGGACTTGGGAAGAAAGGGTTTTAGGCTTCTTGAGCCATTGTGGTGTGGACCGAGTCGCGCTAGAAAATAGAGCCGGTTTATTTCGATTCTGATCGACGCACGTGATTAGCACGTGTCTTACACCGGACCTATGTTTTGGGGCCCTTTGATACATTTAAAATGTAGTTACTTTATATTGTAGTTATATTATACTAAGTATATATCTACGTACCGAACTCATCAAGCTCTTGTATTCAGTGAGAAGATATATAACTTTTCTGACTAGGCGGATGATCTCGGGATCAAATTACAGAAGAGGTGTGGAACAGTGGACCCAAATGACATACAATACAGCATGCACAAAATTTTGTGCTTATCGTCGGACATCTAAAAAAAAAAGTATATATCTACGTGCTTCGTGCGTACCAAGTGGCAGCTCTAGTAATTACTAAAGGGTTTTAACTTTAATAAAAAAAATTAATTAATAAATATATGAAATGGTTTATTTGGAAGAAAAAAAGTTTTACGGTGAAGCTGAATTTTATCCATTATATAGTAGTATATATTATGTTTGCTTAACATTTATTTACGAAATTTTTATTAGACTAATATTTTAGGAATGTCCATTTAAGTTTTGAAATAAATGACACATTAATAAATATGTCCATTCGAAATAGAAATCGTTTGGCTTGCGCCTTGTGCTTGACACAAAATGAACCTCCAAACGAAATGTAACTTAAACTAAAATTGTCCCTTACAAATTCGTATGTGTTGTAGTTAGTTATAACTAACTAGAGATTTCTCTGTCTTTTAGAGATCATATGGTTATCCATTGTAAGTCTTTGGCTATTGTATAATACAAAGTAAAAAAATATTTATTGAAGGGTCCCTTCCCACATGCAAATTAATAAACATTTTATGTCTTTCTCTTCCTTCTCTTTTTTCTATAGAGTTCCTGAAGAACTTATTAGTCATTCAGAATGTAACACATTATCGACCCAAAGCTCTACCACAAAGGCAAACGATATGTGATCACCGTCAAACAAAAGAGTAAATATATCTTTATTTATTTTTAGATCTAACTACTTTTCTTCTAAATCCACAATGAAACTGTTCGGTATCACACAAGTTCCTTGGGAACTAACGTAGCTGCATATGGCAGTAAATTTATTCTTGCCAGTACAAAAAGTTCCTCGGGAACTATTGTGGTCGTCAATGGCAGCGAAGTCATTACTTGCGGTACAAAAAGTTTCTTGGAAATTAACGTGGTCGTCTCTGGAAGCAAAGTCATTCCTCATGACACACAAAGTTCTTCGAGAAGTAATGTAGTTATCTCTGACATCAAAGCCATCCCTCGCAACACACAAAGTTCCTTGAGAACCAATATGACCGCTCTAGCAGTAAAGTTGTTCCCTGCAAAACACACAATTTCTTAGAAACTAACGTGATTCCAATCAAAATTAGACACAAAAACTTCCACAAAAGGCTTAAAAGTCTACTAAAAGCAGACTTCACAAAACTCCTCTAGAAACAGACATCGCAGAAGTCTGTTAGAAGCAGACGCTGCGAGAGTCTACCAAAAGCAGATGTTACGGGAGTATACCAGAAGCAGTCATGCCCCAAAACCAGAATACTGGAGAGCGGGGATAGAGGTAGACCTGCTATGCCATACGAGTACGCCAATACTCCTTATAGCAGCCTTGGATGTCTAAAGAAATGTAGGGGACCAAGCTAGCATACCATTGTGATCAACCTAGGGTTAGACAAATCATGCATCTCAATCCTGACAAACATGTATAAATAATAATATGTCATACTTGTAGAGTAATAAGGCGTCACAAACGTTATATACATACATGATTGTCACTACCCGATTCTAGAAAATATAATTTTTTTTTATTTGGTAAATTGTGTATTATTTATAATTAATTATATTTATATTTAATTAATGGTTTATTTTTCTATTGATTGTTTTAGGATTTTGGCTAGTCTGGACCCATGTCAGACCCTAGTGGACCCATGTCCGACCCAACCAACACCCTTGTGAGGCTTATTTTTGGGTTTAGAATTATTATTATATTTATTTTAGTTATTTGGAGTGATTGGGAGTTAGTTTGAGTGCTTTTGGAACCCCAAACCCAAAATCCAAGTTGCATGACTTAAGGGAAGGGTTTTTTAGTCATTTTCCACTATGTAAACCTATTTTTTATTGCTTGGCCGGCCTCCCCCTTTCCCAGACCCGAACCAGCAGCCCCCTCCCCATTCTTCTTCACTTCTTCTTCTTCTTCTTCTTCTTCTTCCCACTTTCATTCCAAGTAAGTATTCTCATTTTCTTTTCTTCCTTCTTCCATTTCTTCGATTTGTGTGAACCCTAACCCTATACTTTTTCCCAACCTAGGTGTTTAGAGCCTAGACTTAGTGTGGAGGCTTAATTTGGAGACTTGGAGGCTTGAGGGTGGTGATTTCAATGGTTTTGAAGACTTTGGCCTTGGGATTCCAACTCCTAAGAGGTAAACCCTAACTTTTCTCTTACTAATTGCTCTTATATAGTGTAATTAGTAGTTTAGAACCTTCCTAGACCCTATGGCTACCCGTGGGAGGAAGTTGGAACTAGTTTGGTTGTGTTTGGAGACTTTGACATTAGGTTTTGTGTCAATTTTGGGTGAAATCCGAGATTGGCGGAATTTTGGGTGATGCCCTAGGTTAGACGGACCTAGGTAGATGTGCTCGGGTGTCTTGAGGGTTAGTACGTGTCTTTGTTCGGACACGTGAAGTCGTGTCGCGGAGAAATGGGCGTTTCGGGCGTTTTGGGGATTTTCGTCGTCGTAGGTTCTATGTGCGTGCGCATTTTTGCCACGGACCTAGAATCGGCGGGCTAGTATTTTTTTTCTAGGATCTAGACATCGATTAGAACCCGTGGATAAATTTTGGGCCAATTCCGAGTAGGTTTGGTGTGCGTTTCATGAGGTTTTGCGAACCGCACACCACGTGTTCGTCGAAATGACCGAACGGCCATTTCGACTTGGTTTTTTAGTTTCGGGCTTGTGCGCGCGTCAGATTAGCTTCGGAGAGTGTGTGCTAGATTTCTTGGGTTGTATTTTATATATATATGTGTGTGTGTGTGTGTGTGTGTGTGTGTGTGTGTGTGTGTGTGTATTTGTGTGCGTGTATTTGTGTGCGTAGGGGTGGTTGTGCGCGTGTTGGTGGGGTGTTGGGCGTGTTGTGTTGTGTATTGTGTGTGTTGTGTTTGTGTCTATATATATATGTGTGTGTGTGTGTGTGTGTGTGTGTGTGTGTGTGTGTGTGTGTCTATATATGTGTGTTTGTATATCTATATGAGTGTGTGTATTTATATATATATGCTTGTGTATATATAGATCTATAAGTGTTTGTGTATATATATATATACACACACACACACACACACACACACACACACACACACACACACATATATATATATATATATATATATATATATATATATATATATATATATATATATATATATATATATATATATATATATATGAGTGTGTGTGTGTGTGTGTGTGTGTGTGTGTCTATATATATATATATATATATATATATATATATATATATATATATATATATATATGAGTATGTGTATATAAATATGTGTGTTTATATATATATATATAGATATGGGTTTGTATATCCATGTGTGTGTGATTATATATGTGTGTGTGTACTTATATACATAAGTGTATATGTGTGTAAGTATATATGTATAAGTGTGTGTGGATATATATATATATATAGTTATGTGGGTATATATATATATATATATATATATATATATATATATATATATATATATATATATATATATATATATATATATATATATATACTTATGTGTTTATATATTAGCCTAGATATATATACCTAGGTGTTTATATGCATAGATAGTTAGCTAGATGGGTAGTTAGTGAGGTATTGGAGGATATCTCAATACCTTGAGATATCAAGGTATCTCAATACCTTGGGATACCCAAGGTATTGAGTATCGGAGCGGGGTTTTTGAGCAATTGCCTAGGAATAGTTTTAGAGTTATTTTTATATGTATTGGTATATATATTTGCGCGTGCTAGCATAGGTTTTAGCGGGTATAGGCGGGTGCGTAGCCTAGGTCGAGGTATTGGATGCCGAGGGTATCCCGGTATCTCGATGAGGCGAGTTTGATGGTTTACTAGCTTAATGAGCTAGTTTTGACCTAGAATTTTAGGGGCACCCTAGTTTGACCTAGCATTGACCATAATTGTCCTCGTTGACCGTAAAGTCAATGTTTGACCTAGTTTTGACCTAGAGTTGACTTTTTGGACCCCCAGGTTGACTTTTTGAACCAAATTTTATCGGTTTGACCCGTTCGACCTAGAATACCTCTAGAACCCTATTTTTAGTTATTTTATAACAGTTTAACTCTTTAGAATCCTGTTTAATCTTGCTTTTCACAATAGGTTCTTGCGATGCCAGTCCGGATCTCGATCCTCATCAGTTGCTCAGGACGTCTGGCGAGTACCTACCTCTGATAGTTTCTATTTTATGATAGCGTTTATATCACCTGTTCTAGAACTGTAATACTTGATTCTGACATATTGTTATACGAGCTGGTACTAGTGGATCCCATCATGAGATGCTATCCCCTTTACCGTGTTCAGCGGGTACTCTATCACGTGTATTTCATCATGTGCTTCGGGTATTGATTCTCATGTGCTATCATGTGCTTCTTGTGCTCTCGCCTTCATGTGTGCGGGTTACTTATCATGTACGTAGCGTGTCGTGGTTGGATCCAAGAGTATTAGTGGGGGAGGGGAGTAGGAGTTGGTTATGTGATCAAAGCCAAACAGTATTCATGTGTATGTCGATTATGCAACTCACGCATAATGGAGTTATTATAGATTATTCATGTGCAACCTAAGCCGATCACATAACGAACTTGTGCTCAAGGCACTTAGCTAGTATTCCTATTTTCTCACATGCAGTTACTACTCTACCACTTGTATTGTTCTCCAGCTTATATTGCAGCTACTTTATCTGCTCCACCATGTATTTATTTTCTTGTGCATCTTGTATACTTTTCTATTGCTAGTCATATACACCTTACCATGTATTTGGAGTTGCTTTCAGAGTTATATACTTTGCTCCAATCCTGACTGAGCATATTTTTTCAGAGGATCCTGAGAATTTTTGCCCGACATTCTACGGGCCGGGCGTCGAGGAGTGTTGTGACCCAGAGACTGAGGAGGAGACCGTCGAGGAGACGTCGTTAGCACCCTAGTTAGCTAGGTGAATTTTCCTGGGTTGTTCCCAGTTGATATTCTGGATGACTGTATTATTATTTTGTTGCTTCTGTGATGTTGTAGACTTTAGACTTGGACTGTATTTTGGATATTTTATTGCTCTCTTTGGTTCTTGTTTCGTTGTTGATATCTTATCGTGCTTTTACTCTTCCCCTAGTTATTGTGATTGAGTCATATATATATTGCGTGGTTGCCCTCCTTTTGGAGAGGTTATATTGACAGGTTTTGTGAGATATATAGATTGTGACCTAGAACGAACCTTTACAGCGTTCTACTGCCGATTCTGCGGCGTAGGCTGGACGTACCCACGACTCATGCCCGATTTTTTGGGTACGGGTCGTGACAATGATCATGAAGCTAGTATAAAAAAATAAAACATGAACAGAATATATACAATAAATGCATGATTATATAGCTAGGCATGATATAGAATATACAATCATGCCGACATAGTTGGAGAGGATATGCTCCCAGAATAATGGCTAAACACTTGCTCTTGGCTAAACGTCACCTGTGAGCTGCCAACCTAATAGCGCAGTCCATCAAACAGAAGCGACAGTAGATACTCCGAATTTGCTATAAGATATGTCCATATAAAACTAGTGGGAGCAATCTCATTCTCTTTCCTTCACTTTTCTTTTCCTTTTATTTCTCTTTCCTTCTTCATTTCTTTCCCAGCAGAGAGCAGCAGTCGATCTTGGCCTTGGCCGTGGGGACCTTGGTAGTTTTGGTATTAGGCTAGAACTTGACCGTAGGCAAGTACAAATTGCCAACCGAATAAACAATCATGGATCTTGCTTTGATTCTTAGTATAGCTTGTTTTAATTATTTGATCAGTTTTATTTTTTGGTAACACTTAGAACTTGTCTCATTGATGATTTTGTTTTTCTTGAATTGGTTTGCTTATGGAGCCCGAGAACAGCAAGTTGGAGAATGCAAAATTGGCCTAAGAATACATACAAAAAGTACGCAGGGAACCCTTGTCGCATATAGTGAAGTTTCAGTGAGCGCACTTGTGTGTGTTTCATAAATTTTCTTGTGGTACTTATTGTTTTGGGGTCTGACCACACTGGTTTTGTATGGCCAGATTTCGGAGCAGGACCACAGGATCTTCCGTACTTTCTGCCTCAAGATGGTGAACACGAGGAGCACCCGAGGATATGAGTGGGTTTCTCCTTCCTCACCCACTTGATCTTGCACATTATTCTTTTGAGGCATTTAGTCACCGAGCACGTTTTTAGCTCATATTTTGGGACTTGACATTCTAGCATACGGGCCTATATTTAAATATATTCTATACTATATCTATAGTTGATCATGTAACATTGTACTATGCTAGTTCTTTATTTTGGTAACTAGCTTCATGATCATCTAGGTATGTATAGTTTGGGACACCTTACTATTATATGTTGGTGATCATACGTCTTGTAAACTTGTTGCTTGCTTGAGGTTGAGTGTGAGACTCGTCTCACATTATTCGTATTTTATGCGGATACGCATTTTTGTGCTATTTATTGCATTTTATTGGTTCTCGAGGAAGCTCAAAAATTCTCAAAATTGAAACTTTACTACCTTACCGGTATACTACAGTATACCGACGGTATACTATCCGGCAGATATTTGTTTTACTTTTCAAAATATTTTTGAGATTTTCTCTATATATAGCCCTTGATTTTTTTTTCTTTTTCATTTCTCATCCCTTTCTATCTCTCTTCTCTTCACCATTTTTCTCTTGAGCTTGGAGCGTGATCTTGAGACCTGGAATGTAGTTTCTGAACCCCTTTGTGGTGGTGGACTAGAAGGTTTAGGCTGGGAGCTCGCTTTAGGCAAGTACACCTTGTCGATTTCGTGAACTTCTTTTACTTTATGTTATTTTACTTTTTTAAAACTTTGGTTATTACTTTTTATCTTAGACATGCTTTATTTTTATTGTTCATATCGTGATTTCTAGCCTTTTGACCATTTTGGATTTGATTTCTGGTAGAATCTTGTTCCGTCCCTTTTTGGTAACACGGTAACGGATACGGTACCGGAGTTGTGACCGTGAGATTTAGTCCATATTGTGATACGAGACTTACCATAGACTTGACTTTTTGTTAGACTTGGTTCTGGTAGTTTTCAAATTTTGATTTGGGTCCCGAAAATCAGACTTGACTTGGCCTAGTTTTTCCTTGGAAACCGACATACCGATGGTATACTACAGTATACCGACGGTATACCAATTTTGACCGACTTAGATTTCTAGATATTTTTTGTGAATCTTATCGGCATACCGACGGTGTACTACAGTATGCCAACAGTATACCGATCCTTGCCGACATTGTTAACCGACTTCAGGATATTTGTCTTGGCCGGCATACCGACGGTATACTACAGTATACAGACGGTATACCGATTTATGAAACTTTATTTTCCATAACCTTTCTAGCCTACTTGGAATGACATACCGACTGTATAATACAGTATACTGACGGTATATCGATTTGTTAAAATCCAGACTTGTTGTATTTTTTCCATCTCTGGACCAGTGTACTGGACCGCACCGATGGTATACCGATCGTGCTCTTTCTTTAGGAATTCTTGGTTTTTCATGATTTTATTTTGATTCTTCTGGCTTTTGCTTGGACACGTGATGACTTAACCTAACTAGACATGAACTTACATGGCTTCAGATGACTTGACTTGACTTCGCTTTACTCGGTTTCGCCCGGCTTTGCCCGACTACACGTGATGACATAATTGACTGGACTTGACTTGGTATGAATTTTCATGGCTTCATCGAACATGACTTGACTTGGCATGAGTTTACATGGCTTCATCGGACATGACTTGACTTGGTTTAACTTAGCTTCACCTGGATGGACTTGGCTTCACATGGCTTTACCTGGCTTCACATAGCTTTACCTGACTTCACTTGGTTTCACATGGCTTGCTTGTTGTCGTGGCTTACATGAGTCTGTTTGTGCAATGTATATTAAAACTTTTTTATATTACTATTAGAACTTGTTTTGTTGCATCATGTCTAGGATGAATTCTGCGGAATGGCACACCCAGATTCATACAAGAAAAAACTAGGGGTTATTAACTAGAGATTCACTTAGTACATGGCTAGGGATTTTTCGAGATTGCATCCAATCCCGGTTATTCATATGGTTATCTTATGGAGTATCTTATGGAGTATCCTGTGGCATATCTTGTGGAGTATCTTGAGGAGTATATATGGCTGGTTTGTGCGTATGGATATCCCGGACAGACTACAGTGGCATGCAATCAGAAGGAACCCTAGTATCACGTTGTATTATAATTGTTAGTAACTAGGATTATGATAACCCTAGTTAGTTAAAGTATCAAGCCGTACTTATATGATTTGCCGTGATTGATGGATGATGGTTAGTCTAGTCTTTACATGAACACACCTTTATTTTTTGCACTTGTTATTCTATTTTGCTTATCAGTTCAGGATATGTCTCATTGCAGGTTTACAATATTTTTCTTTATTATCCTGAGATCATTACATTCAGTCTTTACTTTTAGTAGTTGTATTGCTTGAGTTGTTGGTTTAAGTTACTAGATTTGCTTCCTTTGTGGTACTTGCTATTTTGGGTCTGACCTCACTGGTTTTGTATGGCCAGATCCAGTAGCAGTATCGGAGGATCTTTTGTACCTTCCTGAGGATGGTGACCACCAGGAGCACCAGACCAATTGAGTGGGTTCTCTTACTTTTCCACTCTGATGTACATTCTAATTTTGTTGGCGTTTAGCTACCGAGCACGTATTTAGCTCATATTTTGGTTTGATTAATTAGCCTACAGGCAATAGCATGATTGACATATCATAGGGTTGATCATGTATGACTTAGATTCTGGCTAGTTTATTCATTTTGTGTTTAATGGCTTCATGATCATCTGTATATTATAGTTTGGGATGCTTTACTATTATATTTCAGCTGATCTTACATCTTGTTATTATTCTTGTTGTTCTTGTGATTGAGACACTAGGGTTTGATGGACCTAGACTTGACTGTTGGTTTATAGTAGTGACCCCTCATGTCTTACAACTTTACTGTATATGCGGATTACCGGTGTGCTCTAAGTATACGTAGCTAGCCTTGTCAGTCCCGCTCTCCAGTATTCTGGTTTTGGGGTATGACATAGTTTTAGTGGTGGCCCATGCAGGTCTGTCTGAGCAAATTTTGTCTGTCTGAGCAGATTTGATCTCATTTTTACATATATGTGGGGCTTGTTGTTATTACTAGATGTCTCAATCCAAAATTATTTTCCTTGATCCCTAGTTATTTTTCTCCATCCCTGATTCTTGATCTGATATTTGCTTATTCGTTGATCTATCATGTTCTTCTATTGACTCTTGCGTCCTTAACTTTCAGGGGCACTGTTCCTGTTACTATCGGCCAAATGGATCGAGTGCAGCTCGAGGAGGGTCAGCATTCAGGAGCCCAGCGTATTCCTGGAGATCGGCCTCAACATTCAGGGGCAGAGTCTAGAGTAGATCCTAAGGTAGATTAGCTGGTAGTACCGGACCAGCAGGCACCACCGGTGTACCAAGTTCATCCCGAGCAGCCAGAGGGTGTTGTCCGAGCCCTAATGGATGTCCTTCGAGGTTTCATGACGACTAAGCAGTACCAGAGTGACGTACTCACTCAGTCGGTCCAAACAGCGTTGGAGCAAGGTGGTTCTCAGATTCATAATTCTGCGACCAGCTTTAGGCGTCTCAGTCCTTCGTACTTCTATGGCACGGAGGATGCGATTTTGTCCGATGCTTGGCTGCAGGACACTGAGGACATCTTAGAGGCAGCAGGAAATCCGACTAGAGAGCATGTAGCAGTAGTGAGGCTACAGTTGTTGGACTTGGCTCCTGACTGGTGGGCAACGTATGAGGGTTTTTTCACGGCACCGATTACATCGATAATTTTTAGTGAGAGGTTCCATACGAGGTATTTTGACGTGGTAGCGCATTACGATCTTTAGTAGAGGTTTAATAACCTCAGGCAGAAGGACAGGACCATCGACGGTTACGCGACAGAGTTTGCGAGGCTTAGTCGGTTTACTCCCACTTTGGTAGCGACCGAGTTGGAGAGGGCGAGGAGGTTCCAGCAGGGACTCCATTTAGAGATTATCTTGGGGAGTAGAGCAGCATGAGTTTCAGACCCTTGACGCGGTGATGCGGGCAGCCATGAGGTATGAGTACACATCACAGAGGATTACAGATTGAGTTGGGAGCCAAAAGAGGCCCAATATTTCAGGAGGATCAACATCCTAGTCATCAGCACCAGCTCTAGTAGTTCGAGCCCTGATGATTAGATCCTTGAGGAGGATAGCATTATCTCAGCAGTCTTCCCAGACACTCCCTCAGCAGAGGTAGTCTTCTTCTTCTTCCAGTAGTTGTTTCTATTGCGGAAAACCTGGGCATATAGTATCAGAGTGTCGTAGGGCACAGGGATTGTGCTTGGTGTGTGGGGCATCAGATAACATGGTCGGAGCTTGTCCTAAGAGGAACCAGACTGGATAATCATCAGCCCAGTCAGTAGTTCGGCCAGTAGCATCGTAGTACAGGGCACCAGTATCGATGCAGCATCAGGTTCAGAGGCCTTTGTCTCCACAGGCTCATGCATTCCAGTAGAGGCCACAACAGTATGCTCAGGCCCAAGCATAAGTGAGGCCTAGAGGTCAGCAGCAGAGAGGACCAGTACCCAGAGGGCAGGATCGAGCCTTCTTGCTATCGATGGAGGAGGCCTTGGCAGCAGGAGAGGTGGTAGCAGGTACCATTTATTGACATAAAGTGGTTGCAGTCAATCTGATTATGATAATCGTCAAACATCAGATGAATCATATCCAAAATACAGATGAAGCAGATACTCGATGGAAAGAATATCAACTCTATCAGTACTAAAGTCAGACTCTGCAACATCTATTAGTTTCTATTCAAATATAATCTTTTATTTATTTGATTCTAGGACTGATGTAAGCTGAGTCATACTGGCAAATCCTAATACTTATACCCAGATACCTAGTCCACTCAAATGAATCAAAGAACCAATCTACCAAATCAGGCCACATTTATTTACAAAGTTTACCATACTTAGAGACCGAACTCGGGCCAAACTCGGACCGAACTCGGTTATCCTTTTGGTATGAAATCAAACAGTTCAATAGCACTTAATTTCTTGGTCCAACGGTTGAAAATTTGAATTAAACCCTGACCGAATTCTGGCCGAATTTTGTTTACCTATACCCTATAAATAGGATTAGAATTCTTCATTATAACACAACTCAACCATTCTTAAGTCTTCTATCCTATTGTGAGCAAACCTCTAAAGCCTTAATATTTTCATCTCAAAGAGCAATAAGTACGATCTCAGTCTAGAAGTCTTCAGAGTTGTAAATAGCTTTGTTCCATCAGTTACTCTCTCTATCAAGCTGTGAAGTTGCGAGACTTCGGATCAAACCTCGTGGTTGTAAGAAGTGGCAAGCCTTCATATCAAAGCTTGTGATTCACTATTGGTGACTATAGTGGATACAACTCTGAGCTTGAGTTCTCGGGACTGGACTAGTCCTCTAAGAGGGAAACCAGTATACATCTTGGTATTTGCATTTGCTTTTTCTTACTCTATTACATATGTTCATAACACTGCTAGTAGTATCACTTACACATGAGATATATTCTAACTGCTAATAGTTGATCACCATTGCATGCCATAGAATTATATTTTAACAGATGATTTTATTCCGCTGCATACATACACTCTATTCACCCCCCTTAGAGTTTTCATACACGGTCTTACAATTGGTATCAAAGCGGGTAGTCTCTTATTTAGTTTCTGATTCCAATTGCTCCTTCAATTGGTATTAGAGCTGGTACTCTTACATTGGAACTATTACTGATATAAATTGCTCCTACAATTGATATCAAATGAGGTAGTCTCTTATTTAGTTTATGATCCCAATTGCTCCTACAATTGATATCAAAACTTGTACTCCTATATTAGAACTTTTACTGATACCATTTGCTCCTCAAATTGGTACCAGAGCAGGTACTCTTTATAAAGGAACTATTGTTCCTCGATTAGTATCAGAACAAGTTCTCATGATTACCGATTAACATCCAAAGAGTATAACATATGGCAACAACAAGATCACTATTTTCCATCAATGGTGAAAGCCAACTCCTTGATAAGCCACATATTTTTAACAGCACTAACTATTTATTTTGGAAAATACATATGAGTGCTTTTCTAAAATATCTTGGCTTTAACTTATGGACTTATGTTACTAATGGTTACAAAGAGTTGACAAAGCAGATAATGAATATACCGAAGATGAAAAGAAAGCAGCAAGAGATGATGCAAAGGCAATGTATATGCTCTACTGTACTCTAGGAGAAGACAAATTCAAACTTATCTCCAAGTGCAAAACATCATATGAGATATGGAAACTACTGGAAGCAACCTATGGAGATAATGAAGAAGATGAAGAAGAACCTCATGATATTGCAAGCTCGTATCAAAATGAAGAAACTACAAGTACACAGAAAGATGCAGACATTCAATGCAACAATGATGACAACAAGGAAGAACATGTTGCAAACTTGTGCCCAAATGAAAGTCTAGCAATCAATGCAAGCATCCAGTATGAGAATGACAAAAAACCTTCAACATATGACAGACTTGTGCTTAATGGTAAGTGAGGTAAATGATGACTCGCTAACAAAAAATATTTTGTATGATGAATTGTCTGATGCTTTTAATAATTTATTTGAAGACTATAATAAGATTAGAAATAACTATAAACAAGCTCGAAAAGATATCAAATCTTATCAGCTTAAGAATGATTAGCTTATTTGCTTACTTAAGAAAGCTAGAGAAAACTCATCTTATGATGAATTAATTAAAATATCCAAACTTGAGCTTAGCTTACAAGAAGCTCTTGACTGCTTTAATGAAAGTAATCAAGAAAATACTAAACTTAAGGAGGACTTAAAACAGAAAAATGAGAAGTACTCAAATACCTCACTTAAGATAGATGCTCTTACTGCTAAATATGATATTTATTTGCCACCTCTAAAAAGTTAGAGACTAGATTGGAAAAGCAGGTCATACAACCTACTGCTCAGTCTAACACACGACACATGGCTAAACAAAAGAGCACTCACAACAAAACACCAGCAAGCAAACCAAATGCTTCACACTATCATGTATGTAGAATACGACATACTTCACATAATCATGCATTTTATTACAAATATCCACGCAAGACACGTCACACCATTTCTCATACTCATCCTTCTATACCCAACACAAATTCCTATGCTATATGTCATTATTGTGGTTTAAAAAGGACATATTGCACTTCAGTGTAAGGCTAGAAATTTTGTTGATATAAATATGTATAAGTGGATTCCTAATGCTAACAAATATGGTGTAAACCCCCTCGACCAGATTTCAGTATTTTTAGGATTATTTTAACAATTTAGGATTTACGGCAATATTTTAATTTATTTTGCCTACATATCCTGTTGACTTGTGCACCTGTCCGTCACCGAATTATTTGGAGCTTTACCTTGACTGTTATCCCCAAACAAAATTCACATACCTGTCCTAGACATGTTAGACTATTTTCTTGAATTTTGTGCAACTCCCAGATGCTTTATTTTGAGCCTCGTTTGAGACGCACAACTAGCGTTACAAAAGACCGTATTTATTTCCTATTTTATTTCCTACTCTTTACCCATCTCTGTACCCCTAGAGATTTGAGGCCCAACATGCACCTGTTTTGCCCAAACAAAAATACGTTAATTTTTTACGCTGAGTATACTCCATTTAGTGTATTGATACCGTAGAAAAATTATGACCCTATCTGCCTCTAAATAATTAGAGAACACCGTGCGCAGTATTTATTAATTAATAAATACGGTGACCCGTATCACCCAGAAACCAGGTCCAACCCCTGCCCAGACTCACCCCCATTTCCCTCGGGATCCTCACACAGCTTTACCCTTCAATTCTGTGAATTTTAGAATTTTCAGGAATCGGGTATTTTTCCAGACAATTTCGTAATTGCGTAATTTCCCAAAATAGGGCCTTTACGCAATTTATGAAATTATCGGGACTTTCCTGCAAATTGCAGTGCGAGGTGTCACCCCCTCATTGGCCGGTGAACCTGCACCGTCCATTTGGAGACGGGACCCACCCGAAAAGATCCCGAAAATATCCCAAAATATCTCCAAAATATCTATAGATATTTTCATTTATTTATTAATAAATTTCTTTATAAAAGAAAAAGAAAAGAAAAAGAAAAAGAAAATAATAAATAAAACAAAAACCCTCCCCCGCAGCAGAACCCGACCCCCCCCCCCCGGCCGCCGGCGGCGAGCCCCGCCCACCGGAGCCGAGCCCCCCCCGGCCTTCCTCCTTCCCCGCCGCTCTTTTCCCCGCCGCTGGCTCTCCCCTCTCCCTCTCCTTTTCCCCCAGCAGCCAAACCCTCCCCCGCCGGCCGCTGACCCCCTCCGCCGGAGCTTCTCCTCCGCTCCCTCTTCCCTGCTCCCTCTCTCCTCCGCCACCCTCTTCCCCTCTCGCCGGACCCCCTCGCCGCCTCCGCTTTCCCCCTCTCAGCCCGACCCCCCGGCCTCCACCTCCTCCTCCTCCCCTGCAACTCCATCTCCTCCACCCCGCTCCTCCCCGCCTGAGCCCAGCCCAACACCACCATCATCTCCACCTCTCTCAGCCGCCACCCTCGATCTCCTCCACCACCTCCCAGCCACCCCGGCTCGACCCCGCAGCGCCAAGCAACACCCCCTGACCCGCTCCTCCGTCGACGAGCAGACGACCCCGGAGCCCTAGCCGCAGCGGCTCCGGACCACCCCGCAACAACGCCGGACCCGAGCAAACCGGACACAGCGGCTGGACACAGAGATCCGGACACGTCCAGGACACAAATCCTGTGTCGAATCGACTCGCGGACACAGGAAAATTCATTCCACGGAGCCCTGTTCAGGTATAATTTTCTCTCACCTCGTAGCTATGTTTTCGATTCCGTCAGTTGCTACACGAAGACTGTGTAACCATCTCGGTGCCCGTGCAACCCGCTCGGAGCATCGCGTCCTGTGGCGATCGCGGCACGCGATCCAAAAACAGGAAAAACAACGACCCGATTTTTCCCGGAACTGGGTACGCCCCGCCAAATGGGACGACTTGGTCGCACGCGGTCTTTACCAAAACGTGCGCAACGTTGATACAGACGTGTAGGAATTCGGAGAAGTTGATTTGGATGTGCGTGCACACCGGAATCAACGCGTATCCGCCGACACCGCCCCGTATCCGTCAGTTCTGGAATACGCTGTAACTTTGTGTACACACGTCGGATCGAGACGAAACTTGCGCCATCGGACTCGTAGCGATACGCTGGTCCTGTGAGCCAAGTTTGGTTCGATTCTGAGAACGTTGACAAAATCGCGTATCGTGGCCCCACAGGCTCCACTTGACGGGCAATTTTGTGACCGGCTCATCGGAATCCAATTCTGGAAGTTCCGTTGGGTTCGTATCATCGTTCTGGACTTGTGGACACTAAGTTTGGCGAATTTGGAGACCTTTGACCCTGACACGTTTTTCGGTGCAAAGCGGCCCGCATGTGGACCCCGCTTTGACCGAAAACTGTCATTTTTGCCCCTGTGTCCAAATTGGACTTAAGGACGGGCGTTTCTAGCTATTTGATATTTTCTGAGACTGTTAGTGATATTTATTTCAGCATCCGGAGACTTTATTCTGAGGCCATAGTTCTGACACTTGGTATTTGACATCTGGACATTATATTTGCAGCTCTCCCGCCAGGTAAGTATACCTTGCCTTGTTGTACTGTTTAAATTCAGTTATTGATAGTTACATGTTTATTCATTATATAAATGTGCGCGTCCGAGAAAACTCGGGTGCAGTCAACGATGGCGTTGACGTTAGGACTTGTGTCTGACATAGTGTCTAGTAGACCCACCCAAAGTTGTGAAGTTATTGATATAACTTTCCAGGCCTTGACACGTATCATTACACGTCACAGAGTGAGTACATGTAGGGACGCGTGCCTCATGCGCGACTGGCCATCAGTATGAGCAACACGTGTAGTGGTATTTAGCTCAGTTGTTTATTTTATTGAGACTTGCATCATAGTAGGAGGTGTCCACGTCGTTTTCACGACTTGTACATCTATATTGGGCGGGAAAGACACTTAGTAGGCGTATGGGACACCCCCTCCTTGAGTCTTTTATCCTTTGATCCATGCTCCTCGGAGATGGACGATTGCAGAGTTCCCTGAGTCGGGGGCATATGACACATATACTAGCCAGTCCCGACGATTGGTGAATTACGTCAGCATATGTCTAGCCACACATTCCCATGCGTACTACAAGGTCTTTAAATTGCATTCACTTAGATGGTTAGCACACCCCTTTATTTATTCAGTATTTACATTATGGCATGTCATTTTTCTGTATCTTGCTATGTCCCTCTGAGGACCTGGTTCCCTGCCAGGTGTATATGTTCTTGAGTACTCGCAGGAGCACAGATCCGGACATGTTACATATATTCCGAGGAGGTCTTCTCTTCGAGCCTCGTGATTGTCAGATGTGGTTCTTATATGGTGTGTATCTGGTTCATTTTCATATTCTATTTCGGCAGTAGATTTATTTCCATCCGACTGTCATTCTTTAGATACTTATCATTGAGATCTAGCTACATGGTTATTGTTTATTCATATTTGATTCTGTGGATGAGATTTAGATATTACCCTGTGACTTGTGATTAATTATACCACTGGTGAATTGTTGTTCATTATACAGCGTACGCACGTATATATGGTTTCCATATATTGGAGTTGCCATATATACGGGCGGCTGGCATCGTTACGTATCCTAGTCCTACGTATTTTGGGACTGGGGCGTGACATATGGATCCAAATCCTGGATACCAAAGTCTTGTTCT